>JAAAKM020002683.1:0-13210 GCA_010016025.2 Alatinidae sp. Z8VKAUB7J3 | reverse complement strand
AGGTCAGCATACAAGGAAACAGGGCTAGATGCGCAGACTATCCACTTCAGCTGAGATAGTCTGCACGCAGGCTAAGGGCCACACAGCCTGAACGCATGAAGCGAGTCGATTAAGTGCAAGTGAGAACTTACCAATATCTATATTTTCACTTCCACAGGCTGTTAAGGCCAAGAACAGGAGTTCTCTGTACAAACTCCTGCAAAAAAACGAGTGAGAAGAGGAAAATAAAGCGGCTTTAGTACAAAAAATGACTGAAACGCAAAGAGGATTCGCTTTATATGGCTTGTAAACTAGAACTGGGGTAGTAGTTGCAACAAATTTATAAATATAAACGCTCAATGAAGAAGCCATCCTGTAACACGGATCCAGAGTACTAGAGTAAACACTTATGCTAGGTCTTGATGAGAGGTCAAAAACAAAAGTATACAGTTATAGAATTTCATTTATATTAAACGATATTTCATCCAAGGTTCAGCTGTATACCTAGGGACAAATATTCGCGGAAGATTCTAGAAGTAAGAGTACCTGTGAATAAAAGGAGAGAACATCGCCGACAATTTCCACTATATTTCGTCTTATTGCAAGAGCGCGCCACGTCTTTTGCATGCTATTTTGCCCTGTAACATTTTAGCATACAAAAGGGGAGTCTTGCAATAAGATGAAACGTCGTCGAATTGTAGTTTCCTTCTTAGCTTTCTATTTATGCTAAGAGATTAACTCATGAACACATGGTGTAGTGGCGACTACTTAAATTAATAGTTATCGATTCCTTTGAAATCGAATAATTTCTTATCCTAATATGACAAATCTTACTCCAAGTGTAATTCCTCTCCTCTTCTGATCTTGGCTGATTACAAAAATGTGGGCATGAAACCGCTAGCCTCGTTTTGTGTTCGAGGCACTACTAAATGAGGTGATCGTGGGAGGCTCACTTTCTAATGGTATTAAGCGGGTACCGGAGTTTATGTCAAGACACCTCTTCACTGGTTACGATGATTGAATCTAATAACTCACTCGTCTCCAATTTGTAAATTTGGAGCGTACCCCCATCGTGGTCAAGTGCGATTGTTTCATATTTTGAAAGTTTGTACCCTCATTCCTTGAACTCAAGTAGACCATATAGAATATCCATAAAATGTATGGTAACATTGATGACGCTAAAAAGATGTTGAAATTCACATGGGGATTAGAACGAGGCTGAAATATGGAAAGTACTCCACAGACCATGGTAAACATAACATGGGGTCGTGAAGGGGTGACTGCTTAAGTCCGTGGATTCAAAGATCCAGTTACCAGAGTCAACGTACTTGTTTGCAGCGACGAAGTCTATTGAAAACAATCCCCTAGAAGAGGCTTGTGACACAGTAACAGCTCATCAGATAAAACGTATCACTTTACCAGTTGGTTGGCACTCAACTTACCAGTGGATATTTGAATTGAGAGCCTGCTGCCTACTTCTTTCATCTAACAGCAAGGTTAAGGGTGTCATTACGTCATTTTCTTGGATATACGCCGCGACCGATGTTAAAACACTGAAAAGAAAACGGAAGAAACAGAAAAGACGATTAACAACCGAAATTATAGCCGATAACTTGCGCGATGAAGTTGACTACTTCACAGATCTCAAGGTCTCACAATCGTTACATGTGCTAATGGGATTGATCACGTACCTGTACTTATACCTTCTAAAACGGTAAGTTGTCTTCTGCCTATCATCACAATCTAATGTCTTCAAGCATCTAATTCAACGCAAACTCTATATTAACAGTATGGAAATACAGCAAAAATAGTGTTTGGTCGATTAGGGTTCCTCCGTCGATAGATTTCGCTTATCAGTTTAGAGTTAGGGTTGGGGTCGCGATAGGGATTGGGGTACGGTCAAAGTAACGCTAAAATAGTAATAGGATGAGGACCAAAACAAGAAGAGGATTATGAACAAGAGGAAGAGACAGAATCGGAACCAGAACCGGAACCAAACAAGAATGTCGGCAAAGCTCAGAATAACAGCATAGCCACGAGCAATATTAAGAAGAAGAACAGCAACAAGGCTTCATTAGCGTCACGTGCTTAAAAGGGGTTTTGCCTATGCTCTTAAACCCTGTTTACGCTAGTTCGATTCAAAACAAAAAGGTACGAACTGACCATGCGTTTAGACAACATGTGCTGAATCCGAACTCGTTTGGATCGGCTACTGTATTTGGGCTCAATTCCGAATGTACATGAGAGCAGAACAGTTTCGATTCAATTCCTAAAGGGTTTCGAGTTAACCTTGGGATCGGATCCAAACGAGTACGGATCGAAAATAAAGGAAAGAAAACTGTCCTTTCAAGGTAACTCAGACATTATTTCCCCTTCGTTACTTATTCTGATCATAATACTTATACATTAGTCCTAAACTCCTATTGCTCATATTTTTAACGTTTCATTTCAGGGCAGCTCGTATTACAAAAGAACAAAACATTTCTTTATTTTATTCCAATAGAAAGCAGCGCTACCGAACCAAGTCAATCCGGTCTCGTGTGAAAGTGAACTGATACAAATCCAATTCGATATAGACATCCCTAGAAAAGAAAATCGGATTCACTCGGGGCTGACCCTTTGGGAGCCGATCCCCAATAGGGTTTCAAAAGCTGGCATGCAAAAGAATAGGTTCCATCCCCGCCGTATCCAAACCTACCAACTCCCTCTGCTCGTTGATTAGTCAGAGACCTATAAGGATAAAGCAAATGCAATAGGAAGGCGACCCTCCGGGTGTTGGTAAACAAATTCACTATCATCAGTTGTTTACACAAATACTTGATTTCATACACACAAAAATCTTACTTTCGTGCCGTCCATCCTTTGTCAACCAAGGCATCTTGTTGATCAGCTTTAAAATAAAAATAAAATGCACTTAAAAATTGCGACAAAAAGTGACCAAAGATAATGCTAAAACTAGTAGATTTGGGCTTCTAAATCGAGTCTATAACTAAGTACAGTAACGTTAGAGCTGACAACAAGAATAACAACGCTAAAAAAACACCAATGGTTATTGTGGGTATAGTTATGTCAATACGTGAATTTAAATCAGGAGAAGCTTTAAAAGGGCCTTCGGGCGTTGTTGTCAGCTCTAAAACAAGAGTTACATTATCAAAAACTTCAAATAACCCTTTTTACTTCAAGAAGTGGGGTAGCACGCCCGCGGCTACATAACTTTTAACAACTTGACCTACGGCCATGACATTTTGCGACTTGGCCTAACTTTTACTGGGGGTTCTCATGACGAATTCTTTTTATTCAAAAAGTTATGAAATTTTGCGATATTCGCGTTTTGTTGAATCATTATTTTGAGTTCTTGGCCTTTCAATTCTGTCACATTTCTTTGAAAAACATGGTCATCATATCTGTAAGCTTTGATATTCTTTCTCGAATTTGTATACACCATTTCTTATTCCATTATAAGATTAGAGACCAATAAAAAATATTTTAAATTTTCGCAAAAAATTAATAAAATACGTTCTGCAATAAGTTAAAGCTCTTGAGAGAAAAGTATGTGACAATATATGCACAACAATTACGAGAAAACCACCCTTTTAGATGAGTTTTGCACAAAAACTAAATTAAAAGGTATATTTTGCATGTTTTCTGGTTATATTTTGTTATAATGATTAAAAGAAGGGAAAACCACTGGATTATCAATGGCAGACCGCTTCAGTAGTTACGAAACTCATACCTTTTGTAAAATACCTTGCCCCCCCAAAAAACTATCTTGCCTAAATATTACTTATAAATGCAGAAATACCATGAAGATAGTAAAAAATTTAGTACAAAAATTTAAGAAAATTTTGCGATATATTGCGCAACATTTAACACCTATACATGACGTCACCGACACCGGATTAAAATATTTTTTCATGGACTGCCTAGAATGAGTCAAGCTTTATACCTGCCAAAAAATCTTTGTAATAGAACCACAGCGAATACAGAGTTATAGAGTGTTAAACTGCCGCGGCCCTACTAACCCACTAGAACTAGGAAACTTTTAGTCACTCGGTAAAAAAAAGATTCTTTTAAAGGCAGAGATAAAACCCGATAACCATGAATGGGTCATAGACAGGTTACGGTATAGCATGTGTCCAGAATTGTACTTTAGGTAGAACTGTCGAATACAACTCGATGTTCCTTTAGATTCTTTGCCAATAATATATATCAAACATGCAAGACGTACCCGGAACGTTCCACAGCATGTACATTGGTACCATTCCACCATCTTGTTGTCGGTCACTGTCCCATGATGTTGATAAAACGACACGTACAGCTCGGCTACCTCCCTCCTGGACAATGTTTCAATAAAAAAGGGCGAAAACGAGTAAAAGGCATCGTCACGAACAATTAATATTAAGCAGACTGACATTGTTCAAACTTCAAAAGATTTTTGTGAAATGCGAGCGAAGGTTATGTTAATCAACGAGTCACTAAAAAAGCTCATTTGAATTTACCACAGAGTCGATCGATCAATATGTTGTCACTTTCAATTACGTTACACTCGAGAGGTGTCATCGTTTCATGCGCAAGCCCTTCACAGTGGTTCAAGAAACCAACTTTGTAAACAAAGTCACATGCAAGCATCGTGACTGCGAAAGCATGAACAACGTTTCGCTCTCTAATTCGCACACCAAACAAAACACAGACGTTTCTTTGCGTCTACAACGCAGGCCAACACTACCACTACATGTAATCAAACTAATTAATCGATTAATTTTTGACAAAATTACTTTCCTCTTGAACAAATACTACACTACTAATCGGCCGCAATAAAATACCTTCGCATGACAATGCAATTAACCGTTCAACTACGAACGAACGAAAAAGCTGCATTGAAGTCAATGCCATTGACTCTTAATTGGCATATAAAGACTGGTAATGCGATGGAACATCAATTGATTACATACTTTGTGCACAAAGTGTAATGCGGTCTCTGATGGGCTCAAGATGAACGAAATTACAAGGTTCAAGTGTTGTCCATGACAGTGTTGTTACCTTGCAAAGCCTTCGACGCAAATAACGTCGAGTCTACACGCATATATATATATGATGGGACTCTAACGAAAGCGTACCTCTCCTTTTTCTGGATTTGTAAGAGATTGCAGTATCAAATCGGACAAGTGGCTTGACAAGTTCAATCTTCGGAAGTACCACACCTGCGAGGCAAAAGAAAGTGAATGGGTCATGTGATGTGTTTGCGACTAGATCCTGGCAGGTTCAGCAACAAAGTAAGAAATGACATATGTATTTCTAAATACGTCTGGGATAACACATTTTGGAGGTCGTCAAAAATTGCTACTTTTCAGAATCCTTCTCTTCTTGTCGTCAAAGGGAACAAAGATCCTATTGTTTGAGAACAACGGAGTACTAGCCTCACTCCATCGCCACCTGCCATCGCCACCTTCCATCGTGACGTCATAGATGTATGGTCCCTACGAACGACCAAACAATTTCTACATGGGTGGCTCATGGATGGGAAGTGGCTTTCAGGCACGAAGAAGAAACAGTGTAAATAGGATTGCTTCCAAATTTGAAGGGGGGAAAGGTCAGAAACTTCAAAAGAGCACCAAAACAATTGCCATTAGTGTCACTCATTACCGTGTACACACAAAGCGCTAGGCACTACAAAGTATCACTTACAATGAAGTTAGTTTAAACGGGTTCATGAAGAACAAGGTCGTAACCATCGTCATCAGCTGGCAGAGACAGAAAAAACTTGTTTTCATTAATCTGTCGATGTCATGTACTTCCAAAAATTGTATTTTTGGTTCACATGTATAAGAGTAGTTTTGGATCGTATGGGCATAATTACTTAAGGAGTCGGAAACCAGTGCCTTCAAGAGAAGTGCTAGAAAGTAAAAAAACTTAGCAAACACTCTTATTTGTATTTCACTCACCATATTCCAGAAGATAATCGGTCTCTGAGTTACGAATTCCTTTTGCTGAAGAACGAGATCTCCATCATTTTCTAACAAACTTTCTAGTTCTTTCCGCAGTACCAAGGGGCTCAGGTAAGATACGTAGATTGGGGGTTTCTCATCTGGGCTTCCTGGAAGAAAAGAAAAAAAATCAGCTAAAAAAAGCTATACGAAGGTACGGATTTTTGTCCATTTAACTGTGCCAAGGCTTGATAAAATACCAACATATTTGCGTGAAAGCGCGCTGTTCAGAATGGTATGGCATGGAAGATGAACTACTTTAAAGGAAGAAACTGTCGCGAGAAGAAACTGTCGCGAAAAGTCGCGAATGCTTTGATATTTTTGTGTATTAACTGTCACGAACGCTGGAAAATTTAATTGTCGCGGGAATTAACTGTCGCGAATTGCTGGGTGAGAAATATTTTTGTCTCTTCTCTCCGCAAATGCCGAACCTTAAACAAAACTAAATAATGATTTTTCGAAAATTAAAAGTATGTTATGTCACTGATACTTCAAATGGGGAAATTTACAATAAAAAACACAATTTTGAAAAAATTAATAACTGTTGAATTTTTTCCGACAAAATTTAAAAGTCGCGGGAATTAACTGTCGCGAACGGGCCAAAAACATTCTCTCGCGACACTTTCTACCCGCGACACTTCTTCCTTTACAGTATGCAAGACAATAAATGTGTAAGGAATTTTAAGCTCGTTGAGTTGACGGCACTTACCTACGAACATACTGCAGCTGCTCGTACTATTGCTATTCCTGGCACGATAGAACGCCGGGCGTGGACTATTCCTGTGATTGGGTAACGGACTACTACTGGCACTACTTGGAGCACTGCTACTAAGGGCAATATCTCGACTAAAGCGTTTAGTAGCAATTGGGACTGGCTTGGATGACGGCGGTGAAAAGGGAAGTAGGGCATTCCCTGAAGACGACGGAGGGGAGAAAAATTGTGGATCATCTTTTGCTGACCCACTAAAGAGCATTGGGTTACTTGCAGACATATCATCGCGTGAAATGTCAATGGCACTACTAGTTGAATAGCCGACAGATGACGTTTCCGAGCTCAAACTGGAAGTGCTACAAACTTTTGACTGCAGACCACGGTAATCCTACAGCAAGGGAAAAGAAAGAGAATATGAGATTTCTGAATTAACAAGAGGATTAAGAGCGGCATGCAGTAAAACGAGCAAAAAGGAAAGCAAAAGTGGTGGAAAAGTTGATAATGAAATTAATTACCACGTCACAGACCTTTATGGTCATAGTGATAACGATGACTGTGATGCTGATGATAGTAATGATGATGACGATAATGATAACAATGTAGATGACAACGACGGGGATAATGGCGATGATGACATTAATGACAATAATCATAAAGATGATGGCGACGATGATAATAGCAATGATGACTATGACGATGATGGCAATGGTGATGAGGACGATGATAATGACTATGGCCTTGGTGATGGTGATGATGATGATGATGATGATGATGATGATGATGATGATGACGGTGATGATGATGATGGTTATGATTACAACGACGACGATAACGATGATGATCAAATCAGTGCTAGGTAATAATTCTACTATTATAAAATTACCTTAATTTTAATCTGCAGTTGCGGCACTTGAGTTGAATTACAAAACGGACACCTGCAACAAATGGGAATTTAATTCAAATATTGCAAACGCAGATACATAAACATACATCTATATATGCATATACATCATAATAAATAAATAAATAAACAAACAAACATATACGTACACGCAAACATACATATAAACATACATGCAAACAAACATACATATATTCTTCCCTCTATTCATAGTAACTTCAAAACTGAATGTATCTGAAATAGGCGATGCTATGATAAGATAATTTAATAAAATCTAAGTTTAATTGCTTGCTAAACTTGAACTCAGCTGGTAGACGACATACACTGTACTGAAAAAGGGGCAGTGTTATCTTGCGTTATTCGGCAAAAATGGATATGTCAAAATTAATTTGCTTGAGTGGCATTAATACATCTTTCAAATCAGAGTTGCGTAAAAAAAAAACTTGGATTTTCAGGGTTGGATGTTAACTTACAGTAAAAAGTGTTAATCCCTCAACTTCACTTTCCCCCACTTGCGTATAAGACTCAACTCCTATACATCATATTTTTGGTGTTAAGACCATTCTACCTAACCAACAAACTAACTTACAAACTAACCAACAAAATATCAAACTAACTAATTGTCAGTCTGCCAGCCTGTCTGCCTGCCTGACTGACCCATTGATTAACCAAACGATCACCAACTGACTGACTAACTAAACAACTGACTGCCTGACTGGCTGACAGCCCACGTATCGACTTACCTACCTAACTCCTTAATTGAATAAATAATATGCTAACAACCAACAATCTTTCCCCTCAAGCACATGCGCGACGTCATAAATGCTCGTGCCTACTGCGAGTGCCACATCGGCACAATAAAACAAGCTTCGAGGTCTGCCAACCTCAATCAAAACAAAACAGGAACTATGTGCACATACTTTGTCTTCCAATTTGAATCATCTGCGCTCCAGTTTCCCATGATTTCTTCGTCGTACAACATTCTTCCACACGATGTACATGGCTGACCGCTACATATAACGGCCTCCATGGCAATATCTGACCTACTTTTAAAGGGGAAACGAGCTTCTGTTTCATCATAAATATCGAGAGAGTTCGTGGTATATTCGTAAGGTTCATGCCAGCTTCCATCATGGCATATAATCACGTGGTTGCTTCCGGGGCTT
Organism: Alatinidae sp. Z8VKAUB7J3; assembly: GCA_010016025.2. Taxonomy (NCBI): domain Eukaryota; kingdom Metazoa; phylum Cnidaria; class Cubozoa; order Carybdeida; family Alatinidae; species Alatinidae sp. Z8VKAUB7J3. The sequence goes on along the minus strand of JAAAKM020002683.1, from coordinate 4,468 downwards.
TCGCTTAACGTCGAGCTAATCGACGTTTCGCTTAATCTTCTCACCAAATTGCCTCTTCTACCTTTCGGAATAGGAATGGGAGCACCACCGAGCAGATTATCGGAATCACGGCTTAAGTCCGGATCACTTTCGGCCTCTGATGTCTCTGTACTACTCCTCTGTCTCCGATGACGGGACTGCGGCCTTGCGTCTTGAGGATCCTCAGCTCTTTTACCAACTTCCGCAAAGTATGGTGGAAAATCGGCTAATGCAGATGGCGCTGAGGAAGGATCAAAATTAGTTAAAACAAATAAAATATTCAATATCAACAGGAAAGATAATGTGCATTTCAAAGATAAACAGACTTTTCAATCCATCAGTTAATTAATTTATCAATAATTCATTAAATAATAAATCACCCATCTAATCAATTTACCAATCAAGAAATCACATATTGATCAATATATGCAGAAACATTTGAAAAATAGATGACAGTCAAGTTGGAAGCACTGAAGGAGGATAGAAATTGGTTACACAAAGTATTAAATATCCAAAAAGAAAATAAGCTGTGTTTTTAAAAAGGAAATGTAAGTTTCAATCTATCAAATAATTAATCAATCGATTAATCATCTAATGAATAAACCAATTAAACAATCAAAAAGAAATCAATAGATACAGAAACAAATTGAAAAATATATGAATCAGACAAAGTAGATTGGCGCTGAAGGAGGTTAGAAATTGCTTAGTTAGATAAACAAACATTAAATGTGAACAAAAACACCTGGATCTTTCAATCTACAAGTTAATCCACCAACCGTTGTATCAATCATTCAATCAATAAATTAATCAAGGATTCAAAAAATCAATCAACAGAAATAGATTAAAAATTACATATACGAATGGAGTAATTTTAAAAATTAATAACTAAACACAAATAAATAAAGTCAGACGTAAGCGAAATAAATAAGGGCGGAAATAAAGCTAACTTACCTACAGGCTGCTGCCTCGTTAAATCCTCCGTAGAAAGTAATGAACTGTACCCCGCATCCGATGCAGTGCCAAGACTGACTGTATCATTAAGTCCCTTGCTCCGCTCGAGGTTGGCTGAAAGGGCACTTACATTTTCGTTACTGACAGTAAACGTAATAAGGTCTGCTGTCTTCCTGCGTTCCCTTCGAATTGCATTGACGGCACCCAAAACATTCTTCAGTTTTCGCCAGAGTTGTTTACCGCTGCGTGTGTCAGTTGTCCACATCCCTTCGAGAACGGCCTGAAATGTAACAAGGTAATAAGGAAATTCTAGTTGCGACAACAGATTAACGTTCTGAGCAGCAATATTAAGATCATACCGCCGTTCCAGGCGGCACAAATTGTCGAGCATAGCACGAGAAACAGCACATCCAAGTTCTTCTCTAGAAATCATAGTACTTTTAAAGAAAATCACCAGCAAATGAAGGTGAATAAAACGATACGTACAAGCGAGCATTGTCTACCGATTGCTAAGATACTGCAGAGGGTGTGAATTGATCTTCTAAACTGGAAGAGCCTTCCGGCAGATTTTTTCTCATTTTCCGCTCTCTTTTTCATTTGCTCTTTACCATTTCACTCCTAAAGCCTCAATGTATTCGAGCAGTGATTGCCTATTCAAGAAACTGTTTTTACTGTTCCTGAATTGTCTATTAGGAAAATCTGCCAAACTCCACTTTTTACTTGTAAGTTGACCACCTCATCCAGGCGCGTAACAACGGTAGTTGGGGCCTGTAGGTCACTTTCACCCCAGGCAAATTAGTGCAAATCTAGGACCTCTACTCGTGCAGTGAGTGGTTATACAGCTAGGGTGTCTGGGGCGTTTTAAGGTCTTCCATGGCGATCCGGAAAATTTTGCAATTTTGATTATTCCATAGCCCTGAAACCCCAATTTTAGGCCCTTTTTAGGGCGGTTTTACTCTTTTAAAACATACAGCTTTTGAGAGAAAGTACATATTTTAAGACGTTAAATTCTTCTCGCTCTCCTGAAGATTTTTGATAAATATGAAAAATCGCATTTATGCCTTCGCCACCAAAGTTTTGCCAATTTTTTCTCAAATTTCACATAAAATAAAAAATTATATAGAAGTGCTGGGGGCCATGATATCGCAATCTGGTCGGGGCCCCTACGACGTGCACTCCCTGAACCCCGCCTGTTACGCGCCTGACTTCATCTCACTTTAAGAGATCTTCAAGAGAATTTATTTTTCACGATTTCGGGGTTTAAAATCCTTGTAGCTACTACTAATGCCGTACAAGAGCTGCATGGATATACTTCCTTCCTCTGAAAATCGCATATTTACAAAATTTGCTTAGAATGGCAATTTCGAGGTTGACAGACCGGCTAAACTACCGAGCCACCGCTTATATACAATTCCCATCATTATATTTTGCGACAGAGAATCATAACTGTGACAACTGGTTAAACGTATCTTGCGCGGAATGACTTGCAAACCGTTGTCGTGATACTTGCCGGATCACATTGAAAGCAAAACTTACGATTATTAAGCCAACAAAGAGTCCCACAACATAAATAATGTGAAGGGTATACAACCATAGTGAAGCAGCAATAATGTGAAGGGTATACAACCATAGTGAAGCAGCAATAACTGTCAAGACGTTTAGTTTCATAATGCTGAAACACGTTCAAGATTCGGTTGGATTTCACCAATGAGCTTTATCCTTTTTGTCAGAACAGCCCTGAAAGAATGGTAGACCAAACGTGCGCTCCAAAACTGTTTGTCTGGAGTAAAGTTTTTCAGCTTCAAAATAATACATACTTTCAGTCACTTTTGCTGACGTTGGTAGAAGCGGAAGCAGCTTCGAGGTCGATATGCAGGTTCAAAAGTTTCCATGCGTCTAGCGAAATGCTGTTAGAAATGCCGTTAAAGGCAGTAATGCATGTGAAACAAAATGCAAGTACTAACCTTGTGATAATGACCCCATGTGATAGCATTTGGAACAAAGCCTTGTTTCTTCATTTCAAAAAGGACCTAATAATGAAAGTAGGTAAAACCGTCAATGAAAGCAACACCAAAAAGCAAATTCAAAAAAGATACGACACGGCACAACTATTGAACACAAACTGCATATACAGTATAATCACAACAGCTGACACCCTCGACAACTTAAAGCAATTCTAACTGTTTTCGCATTCCCCTGGAAGCTTCACTAATACTTCTCGTACCTCCAACCCCGGTTAACTCGAACTATTTCCCTCCTTGGTGTAAATTTCCCCACAATTTGTAGCAGAACAAATATATTGAGGCAATTGCCAAGTCACTGACATGTCATGACAACTACAGGTAGTTCACACCTCATGTAACTCCTAATGATCGTGCCTCTTTGTACGAACCCAACATTCGCCTTAGCCTTGTGAACTCACTATCTCAAAGGTAGCGCAGGTGTAGAGGTAGTTTGGCTGAGTGGTTACAAAAACTGTATCATAATCCAGGGGTTGTGAGCTCAGAGATTCGAGCTCGGACCTGCTGTAATATTCTTGAGCAAGATATAAATTCTTATCCCTACCGTAATAAGGTGTAAAATTGGGACGTGGTTATGATGACAAAAAAGGTGTAAGCACTGTGTGCGGCTGCTAAGCGTGCGCACTCCTCAGGGCGTGGATCACAAAAAACCTTAGTAGCAGGCCTGAGCTGCGGTGTAAATGCCAGTCCTAAAGCGACCTTGAATGTGCCTTCCGTTGAAAGGGGGCTACACAAATGCAGTGGACTTTACTTTAACAGTGCCACGTTCCCGTAACGCTACTGCTCTCGCACTTTCCAATAAGTATTTCCATGGTCCTTTCTCAACTGTACTAAGCTAACTACAGATTCTCTAACGTTTCTTAGCAACATACGCTTACTCACACCAAAAACCCTAACCCATTGACTTATTGCCTCATTCTTCTACACTTTGAAATTCATTTCCTATATCATATTTCAACCTTTAAAGCAAATGCACAACACCACCGTCCATCATTATCTAACTGATTTTCATTCCATATTCTTTAGCTCGTCACATTTTTAGTTATAATTTGACTCTAGTTTGAGCCATATTTAAATACAAAATTAGCCACTAAAAAAATATTAACTAAGTTTTCTTAAACAATCAATCAATCATAAATTTACCTTAACAGCTATGGCAGGGTGTGAGAATTGTCCCGACAACTGCATCAGTACCCTAAAACAAACCTTAAAAAGAAAATAAAGATAAAAGGACGATCAGCAGCGACGAAGGCGTGTAGTCAAACCTATAACTGACAAAACAATTTCACAAGAGGATACCCTACACGGATAAAATTATCTACACTGATTGGATTGATTCACTTGCTTAGCACCCATTAACGACGGCGTCGGTTTAGTAATCATGAGGTCCCGGGTTCGAATCCGGTCAGCGCTGTTTAATGCAAGCTATTGTGGTAATGCTCCAGTCTTTGAGAATTATATATAATTGCAATGCGTCT
>JAAAKM020002681.1:2552-13211 GCA_010016025.2 Alatinidae sp. Z8VKAUB7J3 | reverse complement strand
TTATCTAGGGAATCGCCTAAGCACTTAGGTGCTCACTTAAAGATAGGGGAAACCGAGAAACCGGGCCCAGGTCTGCAAGATCAATTCAATTGTTTTTATTCCTGGGATAGCTTTAAGCCCTAAGGTGATGACATTTCCTAGAGTGCGAGATACAGAAACTGGAAAGTGGTCTAGAGAATCAATCTTATTTCTTTTTGTCGACACGTTGGTCTTTAACTTGAGGAGCTGACATTTCCTGGGGCGTGAGGTACGGCATCAGCAGAAGTAATGAGTTTGTATAAATTATAGAAGTAGATTTCGTTTTGTTTTCAAAGTCAAGCGAAAGACTTGATACACAGTATTATTATTATTATATTTTTTTGTACATTATTAATTAATTTTCTGGGGGGGGGGGGAGGGGGTAAAAGTTGTAAGCTTGAGATTCTATGGAAGAGGATACCACGGGATTACGTCGGTTAACTTCAAGGGCGTTCCTTTGCTTTTAAACAGCAGTCGCATTGTAATCATCGTTAATGAAAATCCCGAGAACAAGCATACCACCAAGCCAGCCTATCTTTTGTAAAAGTCTCTAACCCAAAATTTATGTGAGACGCTTGGTAGTGGGCATGGCCGGGGTGGCCATCCTTTTTATTATTCACTGCAGATACATCATGAGCTATTTCAAACGGTAGAGACAAAATAGTCCTTTCAAGAACACTAGACCATTTGTCTTCTCCGATCTCGTTCACATCATTAACTTATGGTCCCTGCACCTGCCTATCAAGGAGGTATCAAGGAGGGCCAAGGTATAGGAACCTGGGTAGGGCCTAGGGGTTCCCTGTGCTCTTTGCAAGGGGATGCCTCCCTAGAAGTCCAATTTACAAGAAATGAAAGGGTTCTTCCTGGGGCACGGTTACCCTCTAAAAAATCATCGCAATGTCTTTTCTAGCTCGAACGTGCTCTTCTCAAACTTGCTCTGACTTTCACTGGTTTATTATGTGAGAAGTTACCCACAATATACACAGTGGACTTTCTTTTGTCTCACACTTACTATTCTTAGATATGGCATTGTTTGTCTAGCGATAGTTATGAATAAAGTGATTCCTCTCACCAAAGCGTTAGCTTAATCATGTTAATAAGAGTCACATGTTATTGTGGATCGTCTGGGTCATTCGGATCGACAGCGGGGTCAGAGTAGCAACTCTCAAGCTACGTCAAATGACCCCCGTGCGTTGACCTGTCGCCGCATGAATATGCAAGAAGTGGAGATTATGAGAAAAATTTCACACAGGCACTTGAGATTGTTGTAGAAATCGAAACTAATCAATATTGATCGAGATGGTAAAGCTTGCTTCTAGGATGGAGGAGGGGAAGCTGCATTTTGCGGAATATCTATTTTATGGGAGGCACGTGCATGAAAGGAAATCAGGAATCAGTTAGCGAAACTGTTTGCGATTTAGAAGAAAGAATTTGAAATTAAGTCCAGTAAAGACACTATAGAAATCGAGCAAAAAGAGGAACATTACACACGATTTAGTGTGGATCAGATGTCACTGTGTAATATTTCTATATATTTTTGGGAATCTTTACAGGGTACAATTTAAAAAGGGCTTTCATCTCTAAAGATGCTTTTCACTTTTAATGGTACAACCTTAAAACTGTTTTGACTTCCTTTCACGTTTATTAAGAGGGCCTATTACTTGTGACGTTTGATTGCCGTGAATTTCTATTTTCTCCGTCCGCAATATCAAGTTCTTGCACAATTTTTTTTTTGACAATCAGTTTTATTGAAATCATAGCACAACGTTTAAAACGACTTCTAAAAACCATGAAAAAATGATATAGTGTTTCTGTATCGATCATAATCTATTGAGTCACAAGAATAATAAGAATTATTGTCGTTTGAAAAAACATTCTGTAGACGAATTGAAAATCTAGTGTTTGAAACAAATAGGGAAGGGGGAAGGACAAGCCTTGCATTACAAAAGTATGACAATTTCATATTTGATATCTGTATTGCAGATCACTCCGTGACAAACACACTAAAGTGCTCCCAAGGGTTAACTGGAAAACTATTATTAAGGAAGCTATTTTGATTTTTTGATGGAGTATGTATGTCATTAGGAAACGACATTTTGATAAAAAATAGCAAATCAAATCAGCTGCACATTACGGTGGTATTATCATAACACACTTTCTTTTTTATAGGAATTCAATTTGTAAGGACCACGAGGCTCAAAATTTTTGAAATCTATGAATATTTTAAGAATCACCCTCAGGCTCAAATGATGGGCCTGCCAAATAAAAATTTAAAATGCTTCTATCTTGTGGTGCAAAGACGTAAGGCTCCTGTCGACTTAGAAAACTTTTCCGCGGAAAGGTCGGAGAGTTTCCACTCAGAATTGAAATTTTGTCTTTTGTTGGTTCTCTAATTCGTACACAAGGGTAATACGTTGGATTAAGTCCCAGGATCTAAAAAATAATGTAATTTTGTAACTTCCTTGAGTCCCTCAACAATGCCTTTTAATTGGAGCCACGCTTCAGAGGAAGTAAAAATAACGTTGTCACTAGTAATTACTTCATTCACTCCATGAAATCACAACCATCCTTGAGAATAATTTAAGAATCGTTTAAGAATATTTAAGGCTCATTTAAGGCTCATTTCAGCAGAATTTTTAAAAATCATGAGGGGCAGCCAAATTTATGTAATTCTTATAAAAAAGCAAAACAACACAACTATTGATGTCTCTTCCCAAGGTCAAGTTACTCGTTTGAGTGAAAGAGATTTTAGTACACACGCAAATATCACTGTGAGTACATTTACTCTCAACTACTACGTACAAAGGATAAATTGTATTGCAAAATGTAGAGGAAATAGCTTAATTGGCGGCCAAAATTGTAAATTGCAATCGATTTATTGATTGTTATATTTATAGGTTACTTTAGTACAAGAAGGGTTTCCGGTCTACCAAACTACAGCATTTGAAATTAAAATTTTGTTACCTATTAAATACTAGAAGATTTCGCCACACTACAGCGAGAGTAATGATGTCTTAACGCTTTCTTGTTCGCTCATCGCACGAGTGATTTCTCTAATTTTCGACATATTTTTCAGAACAGAAATCGGCGAGGTAGACCACTTGTAAGAAACATCGTACAATCTTGCTGGTTGTCACATTATTAGCCAAAACCCTAAGGCACTTCTATTTCAACAGATATCCAGTATTTAAATGGCCAATTACCCCTTGTTAGAAAAGCAAGGGGTTGGGGTGGGTGGAGGTCGTTAAGTATGGCACGGTTATATCCAGTGTCATCCTAGATCTAAAAACATTTTGAGAGACAACTTCTAGTCTTTAATTAACAATGCCATCCCACGAAGGTAACTGACGGATCACAAGAGAGGTTAAAAGGAAGGGATGGAAGTAAAGAAATTGAAATAATTGCTTGGGAATCTTTTATAGAGATATAACTACCACCGATTCCCAAGTTTCCATTTTTCTGATCAGATTTGAAAGAGAAATGAACATTTGATCTAAAACAAGTGTAGGAACAAGTCGGTCCCAGTCTCCTCATGGTGCCGCTATGAGTTGCCTTCCTTAAATACTTTACTGAGCTCGTTCAGTAACAAACTTGCACTCATGATCGATGAGGTTTGGAAGCAGTTAGCCTAATTATCCTATCCATGATAGGCAGCTTTTAATCTGTGGTCTTAGGTTTAATAGTAGAGAGATCAGATATCACTGTAGATAAAAGTTAAGTTTGATTCAGCCACATTCATGTTAAAATTTACTACAAAAACTACACATCCTTGTTTAAATCTATTTTTAGGTTATGATTGATGCTGTAATCATCGTTTGCGATGAACAGGGTTCGTGGAGCACCACTTTTGGCTATTCATTGTCGGCTCTTTTTGCCTTCTTGGTTGATATCGGTCCAATGCTCCTATATTTAGCACATTCTGTCCGTTTCAATACAATTTGAGTATTAGTTATTTGTGTTATTTATTTTGCATTCCAGTGTAAACAATTTTTGGGCGGCACCAAGCCTGCACCTTTAGTACAGTTTCACCGCAGGTAACGATAAGGGACAAACAATAAGTTATTTTATGCCAGTTCTGTTAATTTATATCTGTTCTCTAATATATTTTTGGAATCAATCTCTCTGGTTTAAGCGGTTTAATCGTCAACGGTTTAATCGACATATCATCATCATCATCATCATCATCATCATCATCATCATCATCAAATCGAGCGCACCTGTATTCAGAACCAGGGCCTTTATCATCAAATCGAGCGCACCTGTATTCAGAACCAGGGCCTTTTACAAGTGTATTGCCCATCTCGTTCTCTGGAGTGTCTTTCTGAAGAAGGGGGCATCGTAGAGTGCAGGTCAGCCGATGCCATGGCGTAGTTTCACAACACAGTGCTTCAGTGATTCAGCGCTCTGAAGCAGTGTAGTCGACGCACTCTAATAGTAGTCGACGTACTCTAATGGTAACTTTGACTTCAGGGAGGCTTCCGTATAATTCTCTATTGGTGGGCTGTTCTTTCCAATTAATATTTAGGACATATCGGGACATACGTGTGTAGTACCAGTTAACTTTGTTTTCTGATGTTCACATGTATTTTCTTCTCTAGGTTTGGCTACCGGATTTGACGTTTACGCCGACAAAAAGTTCTCTCTAATTTGTAAGAATGGATACCCTTGCTGTAATTGCCTTAATCACCGTCTTCGTTTGCGTTCCACTTCTTATCATGTATCTTCGACAGATAAATATGTCGTCCAACATGAAAGATCCACCTTGCCCATGGAGACTACCCCTCCTAGGAAACCTTCATAAATTGAGCGGATTACCTCATGAGATGTTTTTACGTCTCTCCAAGAAACTTGGCCCAGTCTTCTGTTTCTGGTTTGGCCAGACTAGAGTGGTCGTTGTTAATAGCTACACAGCTGCCAAGGATGTGCTTGTATCGAAAGACGCCTTCTTGTCTGGAAGGCCGCAGAGACATATTGGGAGCCTATACTCGAATGGTTTTAAGGGAATAATTGTGACTGATTATAACAAAGATCTGATCAACAGAAGAAAGTTAGTTCATTCAGCATTACAACTGTATGGCAGTGGATTTCATAACCTGGAACAAGCTATTCAAGAGGAGTGTAAAGTTTTAATTGGGAAACTAAAAATTGCATCAGAGCAGCGCATTCCTGTTGATCCACGATCATTTGCTCCCTTGACTGTAACAAACATAATATGTGCTTTATTGTTCGGCTCGAGATATCATTTAAATGATCCTGAATTCGAGGAAATCGTGCAAATAAACCAGTGGATTATGCAGGGAATTACAGAGGCACAAGTGATAGACTCCTTCTTCCTACTACGCTACCTCCCAAACAAAAATCTGGCGTTGCTGAGAAACGCAGTCCAGAAAAGGGATCAAATACTCGAACAGAAACTGAAGGAACACGAGGACACATTTAAAGAAGAATGCCAACGTGACTTGACTGATGCCTTGTTGAGATGTTTATATGCTGGCACTCAAAATGGCAAGGTACCAATTGATCGTATGGTAGTTAAAATGATTCTTGCGGATGTCTTCATTGCCGGTGCAAATACGACCTCCGAAGCATTGCAATGGTGCATCTTGTACCTCGTTACCAATCCTGATGCACAGCGTAAAATCCAATCTCAGATTGACGATGCGATGAGCAATGATAAATCCCCCTTTGCATCAAGAAAATCACTCTGCCCTTACCTGATGGCATTTATATACGAGGTAATGCGAATTGCAACAGTGAGTCCTTTAGGACTGCCTCACAAAGCAACAAAGGATACCACAGTGCTTGGTTTTGATATCCCCCAAAACACAACTGTGTTGCTTAATTTCTATGCTATGCATATGGACCCAATGTACTGGCCGAATCCAAACCAGTTTAAGCCGGAGAGGTTTTTGGACGATTGTGGCAATTTGGTTGAAACTTGCAAGAGCTATTTTCCTTTTTCATCTGGACGACGAAATTGTTTGGGAGAGCGCTTGGCAAAAACAGAACTTTTCCTTATTCTGTTTTATATTTTGGCTTGCTTTTCTCTTGAAAAGCCCAACGCAGAGTACGTGTATGACTTCAGTGTGGAATTCAACTCCACTACATACCCGAAGCCGTTTAAAGTTTTGTTTACTCAAAGGACGTAAATTTACTTTCAAGAGACCTTTGAATGTGCTGTGCAATAAGGAAAAGGCACACATTAAATTCTCTAGATGATATTAATAGCAAACAAATCTGATAAGGATCCAGAGCAAAATTATATAATGACTAGTCTGGCTTTTCAGCGCAATGGCCCTTCCTGCATTTCATAATTGTAACTTACTTGCATAAAGGATATGAGTGGGATTACTGCAAATAAGTGTAATTGAAATTACAACTATGATGTTACTGCTACATTCTCCACATAATAAAAAATTCGTTTCTAGCTACCTTTTATATTAGTGGGTGATTATTATGGTAACCTTTTTGGACGTATGTCTTCTTCTATAAGTGTTGATGTCTAAGAAATAGAAGAAAAAGAGACACGGAATGGCTCTTACTTTAGCCCTCTTACATTCACCAACATTCTTCTCTTCCGGACCAATTTTGACAGCCTTATTTTATTTTGACCAACTTTCTTCTTTTCCTGATCCACTCGGACCAACCTTAGCAGCTTTTCTTCCAAAATAATTCGAACCAACTTGTTTCTTGTACTTCTGAGCCAATCTGTGCAGCGATAGCCAGCTTACTCACCTTCCAGGCCAGCACTGACTAACGTACTTCTCCTTCTGACCGTGTCATTGATACAACAGCAGCAGCAGCAGCAGCAGCAGCAGCAGTAGTAGTAGTAGTAGTAGTAGTAGTAGTAGTAGTAATAGTAGTGGTAGTGGTAGTAGTGGTGGTAGTTGTGGTAGTAATACTAGTAGTAGTAGTAGTAGTAGTAGTAGTAGTAGTAGTAGTAGTAGTTGTGGTAGTAGTAGTGGTAGTGGTGGTAGTAGAAGTAGCAGCAGCAGTAGTAGTAGGAGTAGGAGTAGTAGTGGTAGTGGTAGTAGTAGTAGTAGTAATAGTAGTAGTAGTAGTAGTAGTAGTAGTAGTAATAATAATAGTAGTAGTAGTAGTAGTAGTAGTAGTAGTTGTAGTAGTTGTAGTGGTGGTAGTAGTGGTATTAGTAGCAGCAGGCATCCTTCTGTCTCTGGACACAATGACCTGCTCCTTGGCAATGCGGTGCAGTGTTGCTGAGAGCAGCAACGCGAGTGACGTTGTGCAATCTTGAAACAGCAGTCTTTGCCACAGGTCTGACTACTCTGACTAACTTACCTCCTTCTTGACCTCCTAAACTACTGTGGCCCACCTTTATCATTTAAAGTAATAATATTGCTTTCTTTTGTCCATGACAGATATCTGACTCTCGCTTTGAGGTTCCTCGACCCCTATGCCTCCAGTCACCACGCCCCGTGCCCTAAACTACCGTAGGTAAAGGATAAGGTGTATAAAGAATAAAGGACAAAACAGGAACGAGTCATGGAAATGCTATTGAAGGGCAAGCGAGCAGGCTGGTTGACTAATGGCAGTACCGGGGAACCTTTACGCGCATTAGGGAGGGAAACGAAGTCCATTATATCAGCTTTTGAAGTAGTTTTAAGAAATAACCCATTTTATTAAGGGAGTTAGACATTTGTAACGGCATTGCTTTGTAGGATACCTATTGCTACAAACATGATTCAGATATAGAAATGCAACTGGAAAGAAAATGTAATAGAGTTTTAGTTACGAAAACTGATGTACGATATAACGTTTATACGTTATATTTAGGAAACTTATTTTTAATTTTTATTTTAATTGCTGGATCTTGTTATCATTTCTCATCTAATTTCAGTGGTTTGGTCAGGAAATACAAAATCACTTGAGATTATGCTTTAAAGTGCTAAGTGGGATGACTTGCATTTGGAACGTAAATTTGTAACACAACGTAGTTTTATAGATAACTGGTCTTTGTATGAAAATTTCGTTTAAATATTGAGGCCCATATAATTAGGTTTGTACTTTTCAAGACCTTACTAATATGTAAAAAGTTGGATGAATTTTCGACAAGATGATTTTTTGTGTGAATAAAAAAAAGAATGTTTATATTTTTTGTGTGCCAGTGTGTGTGTGCTTGTGTTGGTAGATTATATAGTTTCTTTACCGGCGTTTTACTTTCGCGAATACATTGGTATAAAATATCCCGACCTTCATTAGCAACTAACACACCATAAGACATTTATCACGAGATCTTGAATATTCTTGCGACGTAAATAATTTGCGGCTAGTCCTATGCAGTATCTTCCCATTTACACACTTACTCTTTAATGCCTAATATACGGGGGGTTGGAATAAACGGGGGTTGGAAAAATCCCAAAAAATTAATAGACGCGGGGGATGGAAAATGACCAAAAAGGAAGTCAAGAAGCAATGCTTAGAATCAACTGCAACTCCTTGAATATAAGGCAGTACAACACAAACAATAGCCAGTTGTTCGAAGCCATGGCAGTCTCCTACATAGCTTCCAAGATTTTAAAAATATTGCCCTCGTCCTCCTGCTCAATGACAGTATTATAACTAAAATGTGTAATGTGAATCTTCACACTCCTTCGAGCCTCGTAAAAGGCCACCGTCATCTTTTACTGTGTCGTTTTCATATCATAATAAAGGCATTTTCTACTTGCCCGCCAAAGTACCTCCTCAAAAAAAATTGTCATGGGTGGGAGATTGCGTAAAAATTAATAGGCGTCGGGGGTGGGGTGGTTGGAATAAGAATGTCCTGGGTGGAAAATTTTTGAAAAATTAATTAGCGGGGGGGGGACGTCTATTAGGCACCCAAGAGTAGTTCATCGATTGACGTTCAATTCTTATCTTAAATCAGAGATGATGAACTCGGGTTGAAATTTTTCTAGTTGAGCCAAATAAATTGGAAAATATAGTCAAACAAAAGCGGTATCATTCCCCCCGTTGATTCTATTTCTTCACTTTCAGATAATTGTTGATGAGAGAGATCGAACAGAGATTTCTTAATCATTTGATGAAGGTCTTCAGTATATATTTTGGTCGAATTCATATTTTCTTTGGGAACACTGTAGTCTTAAAAGTGAGGGTAGGAGACGTCTACTTTTTAAATGGCGCTTGATACGGGAGAGGGGGAGGGAGTCAGAGAGGGAAAATTTTCTCCACGTTTAACGACTACATGGTGTTCTTCAGTTTACGTAAAAGAAAGACTATACAATAATAACTTCAGACTACTTTGACCTCGCTGTCCTCGTAAGTTTGAATTCGGCTGTTCGCTGCTTGCCCTGTTAAGCACTTCCCTGAAGTTTGCACAGTTCTAAATGCTGCTTTACTATAAAATAAAATTCTGGTGGTCCATTTTAGAAAGAGCCATTTACCCTTTCTCTGAATCAGTGTCCTTTTTGAAATAGGTTAGTGATGACTGATGCCTTTAACTGCATGCTGTAAACGTCTGTTTTGTAATATAGATACAGGTGAGGCGCTGCTCTAGTATAAGGTTTCGCTTTTACATCATACGTTCTACTTTTGAGTACGTTTCGTCTACGCTCTTTCTCTCCCCAGTGCCCCTAGTCGCGAGCTAATCCTAAACTCTCCATCCTTTAGAAATCTCTTATGTTGCGTACTATTCCTTTCTAGTCCCAGGTTATTCTGCGTGATTATAACACTATCACTTCCGCGAAACAAGCAACCACGCGCGACTAAACCGGAAATGCTCGTTAGGACCTTAGTTACGAGATGGCAACGACATACTAAATACAATCTTTTCTAGATACTGCTGCAAAATGTCTAACCTATTGCAAGTATCACGCAAAGATATGCTAAAGATTGTTAATAAATTAAATACATTTAGTCAAAGGAACCCTTTCATCGTTGATAACTCCACACCTTTAGAAATATTTTCAGCATTTCGTTAAAAATGTCGTTCTGACCATGTCATTGCTACCGTGTAACTAAGATCATTCCGGCATCGGGCTTAGCCACGTATAGTCGATGGAGCGTTCGAATTTTGCGCCCTACACTATAAAGACTTAGTTAACAATCCTCTGAAGTTGCTCGATATTTATATTTGAGCGACAGCAAAGTTTTTATTGCTTTACTTTGTTTAGTTCCGCATCTCAAAACAGTAGTAAAGCATCTGCAGCATTTCGTACATCGCTAATTCATCGGAAACGAACGACACATGTATACGTACGAACATAAAGACTTGAGCAAAACACCTGAACATAGTAGGGTCTTTAGCTTTTAAAACCAATGAGAGTATGTTATTGATAGTATTTCAGGGATGGCATATTAAAGAATTTTTTAAAAAATAGAAAGTAAATAGGTCTCCTTCTGGAATATGTAACGGGCTTTCACACTATTTTTAATATGAACCATTTCTACTTTAGATAGGACCCCTTCAAAATATGCAAGTTTCATTTGTTTCGGTTTGTTTTTTGCTTTCGCGACAAAACAGGTGTGGTGCGAATAATTCTTTTACACCCCAATCATTTAGTGTAAGATTGCTTGCTTAGTGCTCAGTGCGTGCATGGTACTTAGTGCTTGTATAGTGCTTGCTTAATGCTTAGTGCTTGCATAATGCTTGCATTGTGCCAAGTGCTTGATCAATGCTGAGGG
>JAAAKM020002680.1:0-13211 GCA_010016025.2 Alatinidae sp. Z8VKAUB7J3 | reverse complement strand
AGCAGCTTCTCCTCCAGTAGCAGAACCCACAGTAGCCATGGTAGAGACAGAGGATGACCAGTCTGCCGATCCTCCAGCTCCCAAGTGTGAAATAACAGATCTAAACATTAGTCATCTTAAGTTATTTGCTTTAGAAAAGAATGATGGACATTTTATGAACCTCTGTACCGAGGGAGTCGACCATTTAATCAGCCAGTTTGTTGACACTCACACAAATGTCCACAATTTTGTTGTTAAAAAGTGAATTAACTCTTTGTTAACCAGCATGTTTACATTGTGTTATGTTTTAATATTTTGTTACGTGAATTTCATAGTTAATTATAATATCTTTTAAGTTAATTTTTATGTTTTGTTTTTTATTTAAAATCTAATCACAACGATTCCTTACTAACTTTAGTCCATTGATCAAAATTGCATATAATACACAAACGCATTTAATAATACGAGTTGAAATGAGAATTTCAAAATCTTCATATTAAGGCCAGCTTGTTAATAAGGGCAGTTCAATCCAGTCCGACGGCTGGACGCAATTTACAGAGTTGCCAGTATATCACAGCACTGTATTCAACAAAACGTGCCAAATTGTTCAACTGATTTTCTGGCCTCGAATTACATATTTCGTGTACAAGCAACGCTTGCTTTGTTTATGAATACTGACGCGCCATATGCAACATCTGCAGTATGCAGCATTGATCCTTATTTTTGAAGCTACAAAAAGAACACATTTTCAGCAAAGAAATAATTTTAGCAAAATGTATATTAAAAGTTGGGAAAATAAAGACCTTGTCTGAGTTTTGAATGTTTGTGCTAAAGCAAAGGATTAAAAATGCCCCATTACTTGGTTACGTACAAGAATGGATCTGATTTTGAGCAATGCTGACGCCCACAATTGGTCTAAGTATTCCAGAAGTATAAATATCAGCAGCCAACAAAAAGTAATTTTGTGGGATTAACAGGTCTAGAGATGTTTTAACAGGTCTACACAGAAACATTTCATATGTTGGAAAGGGTTGAGGTGGTACATTTTTATGGTCGCAGGTCATTAATCAGGTGGTAATTCTCCATTACTCCCACCTCCCCGTCCATAAGGAAGACCTCCCAAACAATGGACAGATTTAGTCAGTGCAGACACTGGATTGCCTTTGCTGACGGCCGAACGAAACTGCAAGGATCGAGCAAATTGGAGGGAATTAATGCGGAGAAATGTGGCAACACTCTCTGGAGTGTGCAACTAAGATTTCATAAACACTTCCCCTCCCCAACACGACCCAAAATACAGGTGGATCTTAAAGCGACGACAATTATCGACTTTTCATTTATAGAATTGCGCGCATTTCTCATTGCAGCTACATGACGGTGCGCCCATTCCGGCAGTATTACAAGTGGGAGTCAAAACAAAAAAAGCCATACATTTGGAGACTGAATTTGTATATGGGGAGATTTGGCGATACAATAATAAATGGTGTAGAGCTTGGAATGAATACAGGCACGAGATAACAGTAGCGACGTGAATACCCAACACGTCGGATATCGAAGGGTCGGTTAAGAAATGGTTATAGGGAAGGGCCAAAAATAAATCAATGGAAAAATGCTCTCGGTTGAAAGACTTCACTGGCATAACTTTGGCAGGTCGTGGATTGGCTACACCTCTAAAATTCGCGATTTCAAAAATAATGCCGCACTGCTCAAAATGCACAAAAAAATTAAGCACAGGTCCACCGGTTTGGCTATAACGCCTAAGTGCTATTAAAAGTTATCCTCCTGATAGCGGTTTCCTTGGCTTTCAGGGCCACAATATAAACGGCAGTCCAATAACGAAAGGGTTTTTGCACTCAGTCGCCTTTTAAACTGGTCTTGGCATGTGTTTAAGTGTGGCCAGCAGGTGAAAAGTTGCGAAACCCTTGTACTGAATACCAGGGGTCAAGTATTTAAACTGTACGTTAAACAGTGGCATCGAGCACGTTGTTAAAAGCGGTGTTTTCTTCCCTTCTCTTGACTTTGCTTTACCCTGGAGCCATACACGTCTGGTATCGGCTTGAAGAAGGGAGTGGTAAATACCTTGTTTTTCTTTAACACATGGCACTATTGATACTTTAAGTATCTTTAGCTGGTAAGTTTTTTTGGTCATCAATATATGGTCCCCTCCCCTGTGGACTCTCAACCATAAAATCATTAGAGGACCAAAGGCATTATAGCTTCATTTCCTACAATAGAATTACGGACTACCCTGTCACTTTCACTAGGCACAACGGAACCTACTTTCCTGTAACCATTTCTAAATCTTGCCCCTGACATCATTGGTTTTCTTAATAAAATCCACAGTAGCTGGAAATTTGTGCGTTTCGTCGAAATGTGTACATTCCCAAAATGGGATCCGTACTTAAAGCGTTACCTCTTCACGCTCGGCTTGACAACAATACAATTTTAAAAGTCGCAATCGAAGCCCTTCGACAATAACTATTACCTCTTTGAGGGCGACGGCCTAATAGTTATCATCATTAAATACGAAATCGGCATATTACCCCTAGTCCCTAAATTCAATGAAATTATTTATTGTTATCCTCGTTTTCTACTGTTTCTCCTTCCTGCTCTTCATCATCTGTTTCCTTTTTTCTCTTATCCGCCACACCGTCAGGGACGTCGTAACCATCTTGATCTCCATTATCGTCATCATGGAATTTCTCATTATCTTGTTCGTGGTCTTCGTTATCTTCTTGAATGCCGTTTTCCTTTTCTGCCTTGTTTACTTGTGCTTCACGATCTTCCTCCTGTCCAGGATCGTCCTCATTCCCTTGGTCACCATGTTCATCATCTTCGAGAGTTTCCGATAATTTTTGACTTTCCGTAGGATTCTTTGTCTCGGCTGTCTTCTTGTCACTCTTAAATTCCACGACTTTGGCGGCAGCCTTCTTTTGCTCTCCGTTTTTATCCTCCTCGTCTTCCGTATTCTGCTCACCCTCTTCCTCGTGTAGCCTCGTATCATCGTTTTCCTCCGCGTCATCATTTCCCGCACCATCAACATCACTCTGACTCACTGCTTCCTCAAATTTCTTTACAGGGTTCTTGTCGTCTGGCTCAACATTGTTATTTTCCTCTGTTTCCTCTTCGCGCTCAGGTTCACCATCTTTCGATTTCCGTATCACATCCTCTGTCTCAGACTGCTTTTGTTCCTTTCGTTCCTTATTTTCAATCGATGGTACAATATTCTCTGCTTTGGAAGGAACGTGTCGCCCTTCAGCTTTGGAGGGTGGTAACGTGGAGCTTTCATGAGCCTTGACATTCTCTTTATTATCCTCTGCTTCATCCTCATGTTCGATTGGAATCTTTGGTATGCTTTTGCTATTGATGGCTGTCTTATTGATTGTAGAATCATGGACTTGTGATTTCTCTGACGTGTCTTTGTTACTAGAGAGGCTGTTTTCTTGGACCTGTGCACTCTTGCTCTTAAGTGGTGATGCCACTGGATTATTTCTGGCTACAAAACGGTTTGCATTATGGAGCTGCTCCTACAATGGAATTTATATTAAAGAATAAGTACGAAGTTAATGGGAAAAGGTCTTTTAAAACGCTAACAATAGCACACTGATCTCCTTGGTCTATACGCATTAAACGAACCTCCCTTTTGTGGTTATAACATCGAACCCGTGTCTTTGTACCGTTTTCATAATTCCTTTGGTCAAAAAATACCCCACGACAGACGACGTGTTCTTCTGGCAAAATCTCGCCGCGTAGCCTCCTCTCTACCTTTACCCCCCTCCCCCTCCCCATTGTTCAATTTCCCTTGAACCTCTACTGCCCACCTAAATTGTTCGTTACTGTGCATAACAATTTATAAACAACAACGGTTTACGAGGTTATACTCAATGATAGGACTACAATATCGGAAGTACTCATGTTGTATCATGCTATTACGGTAGAGAGCAAAGCTGAAGGTAAATGTAGTAGCAAAACTTTTACTGGTATCTAAAACGTAATCTCCACATTAGCGACTGTCAGTTTTCGGGTGCGTTGACCACCTTCTTTTTTTATGTGCATTTTAGCGTATTGTTTCGTCGTGGTGAACTGTTGTTAAGCATTCGAAATCATCTATATCCCTTTATTATCTTTTGAGTATAGTACAACCACAACTACGTAAAACTTCATCGCATACAAGACGCCCAATACCCTGAAAATAAAAAAAATCTTGTCATTAACCGTAGAAAACAGAGTCAACGTATGACACTGGAAAGATTTAATATATGTGAAAGCTGACATCAGTAGTGCATATACTGAAAAGATTAAAGAAGTTAAAACGTTAATATTACTGTACATGCCCGGGGAAATTATACTTAAAGGCATTTTGTCTGAACTTCCTCGAAGTGTCAGCGGATGTGCTGAACTAGAAAAAATTATATCCAGCTTATGTCATCCAGGGTTTGCAATATTTATATGCTGGAGGCATTGTTCCGATATCGGTGAGGGAGAAATGAAAATGTGGCAGTTCGTGGAATTCCGGAAAATAAAATAAAAAAATTTAAATTTTGACTTCAAAGTAGTCAGATGAGAACAAAACAAAAGGAATAACAAAAACGGGAAACTGACAAACATGCTTTTGAATCAAAATAAAATACTGATTCCCTACCTGGTCTTCTTTTTCTGTAATTTTAACTGGTCGGTTTTCCGCTTTTTCATTCGCTTCCTGATGTTTGACATTCGGTGGCTGCAGCTGCCTCCTTTCTCCACTTGCTTTCACTACCCTCAGAAGGCTATTTTTCAAATGACCTGCATTTGAAACATCTTTACTGGGCTGCTTCACCTTCTGGCTGTCTACTGTACCTCTGTCTACTTGACCCGTACTACCGCGTACTCCCGTTTCCTCCCGTTTGGAGTTACCTACTCGTCCCTTTCGTTCCTGGAGTCGTAACTGTTTTCTCATAAACTCTTTTCCAGCTTCTTCTTTCCTACTTTCGGCTTTAACAGTGATCTCTGTTGGTTGTTTTTTCTCTACCTTAGAAGCTGTGCTAACGCTTTTGGTACCACTCCGCGGTTCAAATTTTACTAACCCCTCTGCTTGTCCTCGAGCGCGCTCTGAACGATCCTTTTCGTGTTGTGCAGCTTTCCTTTCTTCGCCTCGAGAACCCTTTTTAACATTATCCACACTCTCTTGATTTGCTGAATCCGTCGGATCTACTGCTCCCCTCTCTTTCCCAATTCGCTGATCTGACCCATAATTCCCCCCAAACATTTCCTCCTTATCTACTAACTGACGAAAATCTGTTTCTTTTTGTTGCAATCGGTCCTCGGATTGCGCTACGTTATTGGCCGGTTGTTCATCTTTACCTCTGTCTCTGTCATATTGGTCTTTAATCGAATCCTCTTTGGCAATTGCCTCATTTCGAATCATTAAATCTCTCATTCGAAGGTCTGCAGCTTGTTGATCAACAGGACGCGTTCTATGTTTCTTGCGAACCTTATCTGTTGGTTCTGTAACCTCAACATTCACTAAACGGTTCGTAGTTGTGGGAACGGCGGTGGTAGGGGAAACAGTAGACATTGGTACTGTCCTCTTTGCTACAATCCTCCCGTTCTTGGGTTTACTTGTCTTTTTAACCATTGGCGGTAGCGGAGCGTCCGTAACACGTACCCTCACCGTCTAAAAATAAATCAAAGGATCAGACATTTCAATAATCTCCAGCTATAATTATTACTTTTACGTTAAACGTGCTACAGAGACTTGGTACTATGAAGCATCCTTTTGAAAAAGTACAAAATTTGAAAGCGTAATGGGTGTATGACTCCACGAGCCCACAGATAATGCAGAACCTCATTACGAAAAATTGTTACCCTACATCAGGCATATTTAATTGGCGGCACAGAAGCAATACTTAAGTGTCCCAGCCTGTGTTCTAGCTAAAAAGCAAAGAAAACAACTTTCGCTCAACTGAGTTCAAAATTCCTTTGTTTTGTCATTCACCAGTCAAGGTCGTACTCTAATGTGCTGTTTCTAATGGATTTTCTCACTCATGCATTTCGTATTTATTTTTGTTGGCTTGAAATTGGGCTTTACCTTCTCCTTCCTGACTGCAAAAAAAGGTTTAATCCGACTAAGTTTACAAAAGCGACCCTAGGAACTTTTTAATCCAAAAGCTCTGCTCTACACAATAATTTGCGAACTGAGGAGTTCCACCTCAGATAAGGCATTGTCGAAAGGTCTATCTGTTTACATGTATGAACCTAGCAGTGTTTAAACGTATTAAGCAAATAATTGGGTAGGCAAGACAGCTTGGACCTACTTACTTTTACTGAAATGAAGATTGCTGGCTACAGCCATGGACTACTAAATAACAACATATAAAACAACAATAATATTGTTATTATTTATTGCTATTATTTAAAAGTCCACATTAAGCATACACCATTTGTTCTTTACAGACAACTGACATTTTTTTTGTGATTGGAACAAACTTGTTTACCAAAACGGGAAACACTGCCCTAAAATTTACTTATTGCTTAATGTGGTCTCGCTGAGAATAACAAATCAGTAAGACGTAAGGTAGAACACGTCCCTAGTGCTTAAAATATGACTTGATTTAACTTTTGTCTCCAGCCTAGAAATCACACATAGTAGAGGTTTCTGCTAACTAATTCGATGTTGAGCCAACATACCAACGCTGTCTTGGTGGATGTAATGGAGTTTGCGGTACTTTAAAACACAGTCAAGGCATCTTTGTTGGGGATAGCCGCCAAAGTCTTTTGAAAACCTAAACCTGAAATTTGAAACCTGGAACAGGTCCGCCTTAGGAATGCTATGATAACGAGTTGGTATCAGCACATAATTTTCTATCGCCTCAAAGTAAATAATTCAAAGAAGATCGCTCTGATCGTCTATTTTGGCTATTATGTATTAAAGAAAGAGTACAACGTCTGAAATTTGCATTTTTTTCAAGGCTAAATGCACACATTTATTCCTTAACTTTCACGCCCTTACTGGTACAAGTACTGTTATCTGTAGACGTATCTGGTGTCAAACGGTCGTTTCATTTACCACACCTGGGCTGGGCTTTTTTGTGATTTATAGCACGGGGGTGGGGGTAGAGGAGCTAGTATGTACTAATGCATATTAATGTCTGAATAATTTTAACTTCATCTTTCATTTGGAAGCGGAACATGGTAAGATTAATATAGGCTTTATTAAGTGTGGAAAATATAATCAGTACTTTGGATCGGAGCGGAAAACACAAAAACGAAATTGTGCCGTTGTCAAACTAGCCCCGGTCAGCCTCTGTCTATACATTATTGCTCCTATCTATTTGTTTTCGTTTTGCTTTTTACTTTGTTTTTATCTGTTTTGTATTTTCACCTGCACATATATATACCTAGTTAAATTATGTATGCACTACAGTATGAAGGCGAAAGAGAAACAAAGGAAGACGAATATGAGAAAATAAGGAGAAAATGTGTTACCCAAATCCATAGATGTATAAAAGTCTCCGTTCTTAATTATAAAATATCTCAAAGCGGTCAATTAATACTATGGTAAATCCTCAAAATTTGCCTAAACGTGTTACGTAATTGCTGTAAATTTAGACAAAGAGTGGAAATATGCAAGCCATGAAAACCAGAAAGTAAAACATAAAAATCAAACAAGGGAAAGAAAATAATCTTCCGTGTTTTCTTTGTAAATTCGCCCTTGTTTGTTGGAGCCTTTAACTCTTTGGGCAGTGGAGTTTTCCGTTATATAAAGCATTGATTTTGGTCTATACCTCGTATTATTTATTCTTGCTGGAACAATCAAGTTATGTCCCGGACTCCATAGTTCAAACGTTTAAACAACAGGTAGGAGAGTTTTGATATGACTTCGATACTGAACAGCATCGACCCGAGAATGTATCCCAACGGCACGCCTCTGTAGATCTTTTTCAAAGTTGAATGGACATTACCTAATATTACACTCGGTGATGATATAAGACTAAGTAACTGTAAATGAGCTGAAGCGATTTCATGATCACTCCGTAGGACCTTAATTTAGTTAAGAATAAGGTCGTGTTGTTCATAGTTTAAAATTCTGCTGAGATCAATGACTGCTGCTTCGATTATCTAGCGGTTGGCTAATTACCCTTCCCATATCTCTGTGTAGGGTAAACTTACTCCGAACCAGAATATATCGATATGGGAAAATTGTATCGTGCACAACTGTTTTAAATTAATGACTAATAAGTATAAGCAAAAATCACTCAAATAAATTGGATAGAAGTACTAACACTGTTACTTGAACTCGCTTAGACAATAAATTTCTTTATCGTGGCGCAATTACAAGTGTTGACAATAAGTGTTTGTGACATTACACAGTGGCTTTGATATAGAGAAACACAACTGGCAGCTGGTGATGGAATTGTATCATACCATGAAGTGTTGTTTCTTTTCAATATATTTAACATTGTAATCTCTTCATCGGAAATCGATTAATGTATTTCGAATGCTCTCAAATTGTCAAGCAGCTTTCGGGTCAAATCTTAGGTTGCATCATTGTCACCCTTGAAATAGTACTGAAGTTGCCTAACTGGTTCCCTATTGTTTGTACAAGCGTGTTGCTCTTAAACGGAAAATAAGGAGAGATGTGACGATAAGATGTATATATTTATTTTGCTGTTTAGCAGATCGACTAAAGTCAGGGCCGACTTAAAGTATCTTCAGCGGACGCACATAATTCACTTACAAAAGATACTGTTAAGAGCACAATTACAATTTCAAGTTGCTTACTGCACGGAGCCCTGGTTATGGAGTTTCTCTCACTTCAAATTTAATTGCTTATAAAGTAGCTGCTTATCAAAAAGACTCGTGTACTCCCCTTGAAAAACATGATTTTCGATCTACGTCTTAATTCTGTTACACCCAATTTGAAGCATTTTTCCCCTCTTCCTACCTCGTGAACCATTTCAACTCCCTCTATATCAAACATATTTGTAATTTCTTTGATTTCTAATTAGTGATATCGTTACAGCACTCATCGTCTTCGACAACTTACGTCCTTTTAAACAACTTAAGCAAGTTAAAAATAAAAATAACTAAATAGACGTTGAAACTGTTGCCAACGAGTATTTCTAGACAAATTGAAAAATGCAACCGAAGCGTTTCGAATTCGTAATATTGAGGGATTTTCGAATGGTCCTCCGGGTTAAGCACTCCTTACATATGTCTCTAGGGAGAGGTTCAAAATCGCTACCCTTAATGTTTTGGCCCTTGGCAATTCGCGTTGATTCTAGGTTGTCAGAAAGTTACTAAAATTCTCACAACATCCCTTCTCTCTAAATGTATAAACAGTACACACACTGTCAGTCACTATTTTACCCACTGCAAACATGTTAACAATTTTATCAAGTCTTAACCTAGATGTAATATCATACCGGAAATCATACAATACTCCCTAGGCCAGATCGTTTTTAATTATTAAATTTACGTCTACGTTTCCATCCATGAGTTTCTTCTAATGCAGAGCGTAACCAAAGTAACAGTGGCTCGTATATCATGACCCTCAAATTTAAAGACAGCTGAACATCGTCTAGTACTTGTTACATTGCGCAAATACTAATTGTGGTTTGTTCTTTTTCTTATGGTGGAGGAAGTTGAAGTGTCTTCACGCATATACCGCAATCGAAACAATTGATTAGTTCAGCTGAATCTACGTAGCAACATAAAACACGTAGGGCAACTTAGCTAGATTTAAGCGGGTAAATGCTAAGAACAGACGACCAGGTGTACAATTCAGGTGCTGTTCACACGGAAACACAAGATGGGGTAATATATTTAACGTCATCATTTGGGAAGAAAGTTTTGTTACGTAAAAAATGGAAGAGAGTAAAGTGCCTACATTTCTTCTAGGTTATTCAAGATGGATCTAGATTTGATCAGGAAGAAATGTTTAGAATGCCATCCTTTGTTATTAGCGTCTCAAAAATTGTGTTTAGGCAAGTCTACCTATCTGTTTGCATTTAACTATTTTTGAAATGTTTACGCAGCACCTGGCCCGCTGTCAACGGGGTCCATTCTCTCAAGACATGTTCCTTTGGAGAAGTAAAAAACCATGGCCAGGTACCAAAGCCACAGCCAGGTACCATACCGTCTAATTCTTCCCAGTAGAGGTGGAAACGTTAAATAATCAAAATTAATTGACAAGATCCTACACTAATAATTGATGGGCGTCTGAAAGTTCAAAATCTTTTGCGACTGCGTAACATATAGAAAAAAAAAGCACGTACTGCCTAAGAAACTACAAGAAGTCAACAATGAGGGGAAAAGTCTAGCCAACAATGGTTGTTACCATAGTTGTTGCTGCAACCAATTAGATGAACAACCATTGTCAAAGAAGCACAAAACCACTGCTTATTACTGAGTCTTTAATCATTGCTTATTGTGGACTGGTAGAGAACTGTAAAAGGGTGGGGAGTGGCGTGCGAATACCTTCCATATTTTTGACGTTGGTTTTTGGGGGCATTTTGATGCTGTGTGCAATTATTTGGCATCTTAATGCGAACACTAGGCTGTTGTGTATGAACTACCGGTGACTGTGTTCAATTAAACGATGATACGATTAGCATGTCACTGGACAGAGGACTGGCAGCTGGAGAGGATAAGAAGATGCGAAAAACAGGGACGTCTTAGCTTGTGCTTTTGATTCTCCTCTATTTCGTGGCGTGCTTGCTCAAATGCATAACATATACCAAGACTGGAATCCATAAATAGCCTAACTCTCTACAGGCGAGGTGGAAAGAAAACAGGAAACCGAAAACCACTTTTTATTTCAGATGTACTAGAGACGCCAAATTTTCTTTACTGCTATGGCCAAGTTAAAGGATCATTTGCAAATGATTTTGTAAACAACTGCAATTACTGCCGAAAGAAAATTTTTGATTACCTTTCGTTTTTGGTCGCGCCATTTTAGATCTTCTCCCATGGGTAATGGCATTAAAAACATCAACTCAGCGCTAGAATGCCTCTCACTTCACTTTAAAGGAATTATAACGGCATTGGTCAAGTTCCTCTCCTTCAATCTGGCATTATAATAGCAAATGGAGGGGAGAGAAACTTGCCCAACACCCGTCTTTTCGTCATTTTTTGTACAGGCATAGAACTAGGCCTTGAATATGGGTCCAAGTAGTTTTAACGTTATTCGACTTTGACATCAGCACCGACAGAGTTTAAGTAACTTGATAGAAACAGTATGGTTTTTCAGCAGACAACATCTAGTATTACCTGTCTCAAGGAGATCTAGCTGGCTTCAAATATAGAATTCGGTAATAATATCGACAACAATGGAGGAACGTCTAATAGACGAAATGCATTATTTGCAGTAAATATTGAATGTTTATTGGGATGACGCAGATCCCTTGCTGAAACAATAATAGAACTAAAGCAATTATGTATTGAAATCACAGATATTTTTCCCGAAAACGTAGATCCCCCTAGAAAACACAAACTTTGGTCTGTTACATAGGTAACGATTCGATTTGTGCCTATTGAGGTCCATAGTAAATAAATAATCTGCTGATAGTGGTAAGTGAATCAAAAATGTAACTTTGTTTGGTGATTTACCCTTCAATTGTGGCCCACAGGAATGTTATTGCTTCACGCTCAGTCACACTTTAATCATCCTGCGGTGTTGTCAAGTCTAGTCGGGTTTATGTTGTGGTGCCAAAGATTCAAAAATAGCTTTTCCTGGCTAAAAGAATAGAAGAAGTCAAGGAACTACAGTTCCCAAGCATTTATGAGTCTCAAATAACACCTAAAACTCAAGCAAACTACAAAATGGTGCTTATTTTATACCGACGGTATCGTTTGTTCACTGACTTCGTCAAGTCTTACCTCTCGTGCTTTTAGCGCCTTCCTTAGTGCCACAGCCTTCTCATTGAGAGCTTTAAATGCCTTTGATATTTCTACGGGAGTCAAAACGAAGGAAATGCTTGTTGACATACACAGAATTGAGTGAACGTTCTTAGATGTAACTCCAATTTCAGGGGCAGCCCTTAAGTTGCTAACGATGAAGGATGCTTACGTTACTTACAGCCCCGAAGTTACTTACTGACTACTACTTAATACTTCCAGCCCTCCAAAATACTCCATCCGTGCATTTGACACGAGAAGTACTCTGAAATGCCGCATAAACTGGGGGTCTGAATAAACGGGGGGTCATCATTACGGTCTAAAGTTGATAAACAGGGGGTCCAAATAAACTGGAGGGGGTCTGAACTCCAGTCTAGATTTCGTGAAAGTTTTAAATGAGGATGACACACATGGGGACAAAAATTCTACTAATTGACTAAGGGTCAAATGTTGCATGGGAAGTTATTCAAGTGTTTTCAGATATCATTTACATTTTGTGTACTGGGAAAATTCCTTGAAATTTATAAACGGGGGGTCCTAATAAGGAGCGAAGGGTTAGAAATTTTAAAAAATTAATAAGCAGGGGGGGTACGATTATTTGGCACTCGAGAGTAGGTTTCGCCAAAGACCATTCACTTAATAATACAACTTTCCGAGAAAAGCAATCCAGCAAAAAGCATAAACAAAACAAGGTACAAGAAAAAACTGAAAAAATACTACGACGTTATTTATATTACTGCCCTTTCTTGAACAAGGAAAACAATGGCTATAGGGAAGGGAGGGGATGGGGCTGGGAAGGGAAGAAGATTTTCATGTTACATGTGTTTTTTACCTTTCTTGTCTGCTATAGCTTTCTTGCGATCTTCGGCACACGTCTTGGAGATTTTCTAAATGGAAACAGGAAAAGCACAATGATATAGCACTAACAAGGAGGCAAGAAAAAAGGAAGCCACAATGAAATAAATATGAAAAAAGATTAAAAGAAAGAAAAATAAAGAGGATTGAGAAAAGCTTGGAACAGAAACAGAAAAATGCTGAAACAAAACAGTCTTGGAGATTTTCTAAATGGAAACAGGAAAAGCACAGTGATATAACACTAACAAGGAGGCAAGAAAAAAGGAAGCCACAATGAAATAAATATGAAAAAAGATTAAAAGAAAGAAAAATAAAGAGGATTGAGACAAACTTGGAACAGAAACAGAAAAATGCTGAAACAAAACAGTCTTGGAGATTTTCTAAATGGAAACAGGAAAAGCACAGTGATATAACACTAACAAGGAGGCAAGAAAAAAGGAAGCCACAATGAAATAAATATGAAAAAAGATTAAAAGAAAGAAAAATAAAGAGGATTGAGA
>JAAAKM020002679.1:0-13212 GCA_010016025.2 Alatinidae sp. Z8VKAUB7J3 | reverse complement strand
CTCAAAATTGGAATGAGATAGTTTAAAATCCCCTTAGTACAATTTCAATGTTATTGTTAACTCATCCAAAACCGATAGGGGCGTCTAAAACACTGCAAATGAAGAACCGACAGCTATCCAGTACCGTTACCAGAACAGATTTCGTACCAGATAAGCTAAGACTATACGATGGCGTGTAACCGAGGAATAAACTAATGGAACGTTATTATAGTATAAAATCAAGAAGGGGAGAGAAGTGGTTGCCCTCGAATGTTCAATTGTAAGAAGAGGGTAGGTGTAATAAAAGCGAAATAAGTTCATAATAGTTTTTAATGATAGCAACAGCCACAAGTGTTGTCAATTGCTTTTTAAATTGTTGGATTATTGATTTTTTAAACTGGTAATAGCTATTGACTTGACAAGAAAGAATTTGAAATGGTTGGTTTGGAAAGTTAGTCGGGTAAGTACATAAGTCACCGGTGCAATTTAAAGCCTGGACTCGCACCATCGAATAGTATTCCCTTAAACTTTTAAAGTTACAAAGCGGAAAGTTATAGAGTACTAAAGCGATGACGTCACAAAACGTTTCTTTCGAGGAATCGCAATCATAACTATATTATAGTGTTAAACCTGCCACAAAATGCCCGTATACAAAATATCGTTCTCAAATCTCATATCAGCTGCGATAAGCGGCGGTTTGACGCAAAAGGCCTCAAGGAAACCCTGTTAATTTTACTCAGTTCATAAAAATATTAGATTATATTATCAGATACGTAATCCAAGTGTCTATGTTCACCTATGGAGAACTACCGTGCCGACGAAAGAAAATAAGCAAACCATAATCGGTATAATGGTAGCTCAGTTGGCATAGCAACACTCCGCCATGATGTGACTACAGAGTTCGAATCCTGGTGGTCACACGCTTTCATTTTATATAAAAACGTTTTAGCCCACTACTATGACAATGTTACGACCTTTGAACGCGGTAGTACTTAGCTTTAATTAAATCTCTCACAGCTTTCTTGTTTAGTTCGTCCCTTTTAGTTCAACAAGCAGACTTCAAATTTTGAAAAACAAATCATGATAACTTAACAGGGAAAGGGTCACCTACGGGTACATAGTAAGGAGCACGCATTAACTCAATGATTAGGAGGAACTACAGAGAGAAATTAATAAAATTGAGCGATAAAGTTATATATTAAAACCACTATTAACTAAAACGTTACGTAAGATTCATGGTCGACCCTGAAACTTTGCGGGTGTAACGAATAATACTCCTTGCGTCTTTGTACACTAAAGGCACGGGCTCCTAAATAATAGCATCATGCTAATATTTAAAAGTACATGCCTAACCGGTGTAATTTCTAAAATGATATGTCGGCTGGCCTACAGTAGCCAAAGGGTCATGAGATGCCAAGGTGTTAATTTTGATGTAGTAGGGTTGAAGTAGTTCTTGACATGATACAAACAGATTGCGATTACTAGTTCAAGTGGAAAAGCGCCGACTCGTCCTTGAGTCGAAATATAGCCTTAGTAACCAAGACGTCTTATAGTACCATGACGACTACTAACCTCTACAAAATATACTGCGTGACAACAGCTATGGGCCTACAAGAAACGATCGATGACCATTAAGCAGAAGACTTCTATCCAACATTCTGGAATTGCCCCATTATGATTAATTTGGGAAATATAATGAACTTAACCAAACACTCCTGCGCAAGCAAGTCGACTCATACTGACACTAAAAATACTATACTCGTAATAAACAGTAGACCTGCTGTGATTTAATAGCTGGATCGGAATGCAAACGATTCCTTTCATGGTAAACTACTTTTTGACTTTCCTGATAATTTCCAGAATATTCTTTACAAAGTAAAATAATATACAAAGAGCTTCTCAGATGATTTTCATAGGCTTTAAAACAAAAAAGAATTGAGTTTGGTGAAAATCTAGCACGATTCAAGACCGTTCTCATAATTCTAGGATGTTCACTTTCTTATGATCGCATTGAGATCAATCAAGCCTCTTTAAAGCACGTGCAACAACACGTGCCTGCATAGTAACACAATATTATTCTTCAACGTAATCCTTCATACATTCAGGACAATGAGTAACCACTATGACAGTCAAATACAGCCTTCCTATATCTATGTAAATAACTTCAAAACATTACAGCAGGAGTTAAATAATACAGGGGGCACTAGATGCACTGATATGAAAGGATATGTTGCTTGTCTTGGTCGTACGCCATGCAGGGAAGAACAGCTGCTAAAATGCCAGCACAATACGGCAGCATGGTCCTACCAGATAGGGCTACAAATTCCTTCAGCCACGTGATGGCCGTAAATTGTATTACTTCGTCTACAAACAAACAATTAAAGAAAACAGTATTTAAAATCCATTAAACACCATGGCCCTCAATGAAAAAAAACTGGCGGGCATCATCACGGTAGGTATCAATCGGACAAGCTCTTCTACTAATTACTTACTACTAATAACTTTGAGGTTGGACCAACGACACTCTTATCCTTTTTACCTTTTTTAACTATTTTCGTATTATCTACATTCCATCCTTTCCTTAGACCCTCTTCGTCAGGCGGGGATCAAGTTTTTGACCTTGTTCCATCTCAAACATATTTTGCCATCGCATCTTTTCTCCTGCTAGATGCATTCACTCTAGTATGTTATAGTGTCATAACCCCACGGCGATTCCTGGGAAGTCCTCTGCTCCCATAGCATCTCATAGATTATAATTACTGCTTCTTCTCTAAAAGTCCTACCCTTACCGACTTATACAAGCTGTCGATTAGCAGCATAATTTCAGCTGAAACTAACTCGAATTTTCGAATGTTACGAACACACAACGATTTCGTGGGAGCAAATAGCAACTATTGAGAAAATCTAAAAATCTTGATCTTGTGTCAATACAAGTATTTCTTTCTTCCCCGCTATTAGCACTAACTATACAGCACGAAAAAAGCTGGGCGTCTGTGAATCCCCTCGAATTCAACAATGCAAAAAGCACATCAGGGTTCGATAATAACTGCATTAATAAAGGTAACTTTTAACAAACGTGATGGCACAAATACCTTCTGACTGGGAATGCAGTACCAAAATATTCACCATTGCAGCAAAATTTACATTCGAGTGATTCTTTTTAATGTCTTTCAAAAATTCGCCCAGAATAAATTCACACCTGAATAGTAAAATATTAAATATATACGGATATTAAGTAATTAACAGAATGGGGGAATCGACAACGGACGGGGATAATTTATTCCATAGCCATAAAGCCTACAATTTGATACTAATACGTTGAACAAGCCTGTTATTCATGACCAAGAGGTGAGACCAAGTTCGTCTGGGCAGCCAAGGTAACATAACATAAGTACTAGTTAGTGATACATGCAATCGGCGTCACCCGCTTCAATGACAATCATTGGTGATACCAACTGTACGGCATGGCTTGTAAAAAACTGAATAGTAAAATACAAAACTCGGCCCCTTGCGCGCAAACCTCTACAGAGGTTGAAAGCAGACTGTAGGCCTTTCAAGGACAATCTAATTTATGGTTTCCTCCAAAATCCAAACCTCGCTACTTGTCACTTTGCCATTTGGAGCTTAAACAAATTTCCAGATGAACAAGTGGCAAATCGAAAATACAATATGGTTTGTTGTAGGAAATACTGCAATAGTTTGATTAGTTCACTTGTGTCACAGAAACCCTCGCTTTACTTTGTTACTACTGTTCAGGAATAACACGGAAAGGCTGCAAAAATTAAGCTTACATCTTCCGTATTTCTCCACTTTTATCGCGAAAAATGTTAAATAACCCATCTAAAAACTCCGGAAGATGAACAAGAAGATTCAGTTCCGGCACTGCATCCAAAGTCGACAACTGTAACAAAGACAGAAAAAATGACAAGCAATCAAGACCTGACGAGATGCAAAGTTTAGTAACAAGTAAGATATAAAATACGTGGTAAGAAAATTCAATCGGGAAATCAAAAGATGAAGGGGGAAAGGAAGATTAAGGGGGAAAGGAAGATTAAGGGGGAAAGGAAGATGAAGGGGGAAAGGAAGATGAAGGGGGCAAGGAAGATGAAGGGGGAACGGAAGATAAAGGTGGCGAGAAAACGTACTAAAAACTAAAAGAAGAAGAAAAACGGAAACTTGACTATGAGGATGAAGACTTAAGTGGAAAGGCGGTCCATTAAGAAGAAGAGAAGCTGCAAACATAAAGAACCAAGAAGATGACGATATATATCAACATGAAAAAGGGAATGAGGGAATAGGAGCAAAGAAATTTTAACAAAGAGGAGAGATATAAAATAGTAAAGGGATGGAGAAGAGGACATAGGAGAAACGAAAAAAGAATATGAGAAGGGGAATGCTCAAACGTAAATGCTGATGATCAAGTTACCAAATTTCTACTTCTTGTGCATACACACAATACTGAAACTCACCTTAAAGTTGTGATAGGACACCAACTCAGCACATTATTGAACATTATTGCACATCATTGAACTTTGTAGTAGAAGTTATGTATTGGTAAAATATCGATTATTTGATTTATTAATTAATGACAAATTTGACACTGCCTTATAAATTTATACATCTTTGCTTAATATGTTTGGCACGTTCTCATGGAAATACACTAGGCACAGTTTCCAATCAAGTATTTTTAGATGATGGACAAAGATGATGGGCCAATATTTATGAAAATCATTGACCTCAGGCAAACTTACCCATGATACAAGAAATTGCTTTGCATGTGGGTTTGTTGTATAAATTCGTTCCCTCAACAACGGCATGAATGATACCAAATCAAACATGGCGCTTTCTGTGACTACATCCTACAGAAAGAGAAACAATTGACAAAATTTATAAGTTGCAAAATTACTGATAAGGCTGTATTTTCTGATTTTTGTCGGTGATCGTAATCATTATGCTTGGCTTACAATAGTATGGTATGAGGCCTCTGAATTTTTCTCTGTCATTCACCTCTCTTAAGCCTTTCAGATCGGTGGAATACTCCTCGGTCAGCAGTGATGTGATACACAAGAGCAAAGTTTCATACATTTGGCTACCCCCTTAGAAAGTTCAAGGCAAATCACAAACAAAAGATGCCATGTGAACTTTGAGTTAAGATTACATCAATATTTCAAAAGCACTTACATTGCAAAAACTCTGACTGATGTAAATACTCCGTGTAAAATAATTCTGATGATTGATAACAAAGATACATATAATTGCAGCAAAACAATTTTAAGTTGTTCTGCGAATTTGATAATATCAACATACGTAATATGTCCTTCACAATTCCATGATTCACATGTTTCCACTGGCATTTGTGAATATAGTTCAGATAACAGTATGTGAATCAGTAATATAGGGTGAAAACATTTCCATGCCTTTGTCATATAGGGCTTAGTTATTAAATTCTTCCTTTAAAATTTACTTACATCTCGTCTGACAATCTTTTGCAAGAACCTTTCTATTTATATCAAAGTAATTTTGTCAAAGGAAAAAATACTAAGACAATAAATGATCACTAGGAACGCATCACTATCTTCAAGGTATAATTAAATCATGAGATAACAACGTACCCAGCCCTTAAACAATAAAATATATAACCTTGTAGTAATATTACTTGTATATTAAGTTTAAGTAATCTTATTGCATCCATTGAGCAATATAAACACCATAACAATACAACAACAACACAATATGCCTTCAACTGTTGAACTGACATCAGACTTTTTCATTTATAAGTTACAGCTTTACCAGACGATGCATCAAGACATATTCAATGTACTAAAAGGCTAGCAATGTTAGAACAGCGGTGAAAGTACAAATGGTTAGTCCAGGTCATAGCAGCAAATGTAAATGCACAGAAAGAGTGAGCAATTAACTATATTTTCTGTTATTTACCTTAGTTCTGAAAAGAACACTAGAGAAATAAAAAATACGTCACCACCGGGGATTGATGACACTTATTTACCTTAATTAAACGATCAAGTAGCTCAGCTCCATTCTTTACATTGGGATCTGGATCTGCCGCCAACTGTATTAAATGGGGAATGAAAACAAAAATTGTTAAAGTGGCATTGATATGAGTATAAAGACACAACTAGCTAATAATGAGGTTTGATATGAATATGATGCAGTGATACAATGTTGATGCTGACAGACGTAAAAGTAGTGTAAAATCTCCAATTGGCCAATCATAGTGACTGGTTAAACTGTCTCAATAAATAGACTACAAAAACATGTAAAACCACAAAAGCTAAAGGAGTTGTAGCACAATACACAAATTCATAACAAATCTTCTTTAGAAGTAAAATATATACTACATTTCACAAACAACTATTTCTTAGGAAAATGGTCAGTTGCTTTTCAATAGCCATCTACTTAAATCATTGGTAATTTTCTGCTTTTCAGATTTGCAAGGATTTGCAATTACTTCCTGCAAACTTCTACTGCCACTTTTATGTGCAAATTGTCTGATCTTATGAACACATTTTAATGTTTCTGCTGCTTACACAATGTCAGAAAATTCAGAGATGACTTCAAAATTATTATTGTGAACTAAACTACAAGAATCAGATGTTTCAGCATGAATCATCACTGAACTATCTCAGTCTTCACGAAGTGCTTCTCTTTAGTCAATTTAGCTAACATCAACCCACTCTGTGGCAGGTACAGGGGTATCAAAGCCATTAAAATCAGTGTTCAAATAAATCTTCAACAATTGCAGGAGACCTTTACCATTCAAATCATTTTATTGGGCAGTTGAATCACTATGTTGAAACACAATTTAGATATAAATTATGGCAAAAACATGATACTTCCACATGGCTAGTACACCAATCAATTCGTCAAAGAATCCTTCAGCTATCTTCTCAAACATTTATTAAATAATTTATATACTATACTAATTCTAAAATACACGTTTTTGTGGGTAATACCAGCCAAATAATCACTCCATACTTTGTCCTTGACTTTTTTTCTTGATACTTTCCTTTTCCAGTCACCTTGCCTGTGATAATCAAATCCACTATTGCTTCCCTTTTTTAATTTTAAGGATTATAAACTCAAAATAATACAAGGAAAACAGTCATCACAAAATTAAGTGAACCTCACCTTACTCAGCCCATCAAATATTTCGTTAAAAAAGGCTAATATTGATGCTCTTGCTACCTTTGCAATGTTGTACAATGCTTCACAGGCATAATAGCGTACTCTGCTGTCTTGATCAAAAAAGCAAGACAAAACAGGAGGAACTAGAGCTGAGAGGTAGAGGCTTGCATCCTGTCAAGAACAAAACAGTTAGCAAATTTTAGTCATTTGTCAAATATGAATGCTGAGAGACTAGAAACTTGGCAACCACACAAAAAATTAAAATTGAGCTAATTTATAAGAAAAAGGGAACATAAAACTGTTCTGTATACAATATATACATCAGACTACAGAAATGGCAAGTAAAAGGTACTTTGGAAAACTTCTGATCTTTTCTCATATCAATAAATAATACTAATGTTTACATGTAGCTTAAAAATTTCTTACAATGTGAAGAACTCCAGAGTATAAAAAACTTCTTCCAACTGGTATTGCTACTTACCTTCCCAAGTGCTATTGCTGTAGCAGCCAAGCCAATTAGACCTCCCTTTCGGCTATGCGGGTTATGTGAAACAGCAAATTCTTCAGTCAATATCTGAATCAACCTTCTAATCTGTTTCACATCATTGGTGTTCATAAAATCCTTCACCATACTAAAAATTCCAAATCAAGATATATATTGGTAAATACCAGAGAAAAAGTATAAAGACTGGAACCATTGACAGAGGCTGATATAGGTATTAACAAAGAGACATGAAATTTACAATGTCCAACACATAACTTCAGACACAGCACATGTAAATGAAGCAACTATTAGGGGAGAACTGAAATGTCAGTGAATGGTTTCCATCAACTGATGATCAGTAGATGTTAGAAAAATATTGTTAGTAAAAGTAAAAAGTTTATAATAATATTTGCCAACATTTTCATAGTTTAAAATATTTTATGAAGTCAGTAATTTCCTATACTAATATTTTGAGGGTTTAGATAATATTGCGGTGATTTTCTGCTTACTTCTATTAGTTGTATGCAGTGTGGTTACATTCTTCATTCTTTGTATTTAAACAACTTCTTCACCTTTCTTTCGTGTGGAGAAGTAATTTTTGTTTACTGTTGTAATGACTTACATCCTTGAACTAATTGTTTATCTTGATTGAGCATCACCTGTTTGTCATGATAAGCCAATCAAAGATATTTTGTCTTACCCTATATGACATCCAGGTCCTGCTACCAGGACTGTTGGAAATTGGAAAGGGGGTACACTTTCTTAATTTTTGGGACTTGAGACTGCCAAGTTCTAAAGATGTTTGAATCTTGACATAAGAATTTAGTAGGTTGTTTGTTGAGCTAGGGAACTTAGCCCTCAATTGCCTTCTCCCCTGGCTACACACCTATGATCTCAAGTCACTTAACTCGAACTCTTCCAAAAAAACATGAGAAGAAACAACAGGAAACAATTCACATAGCTAAAGTGGCTACACCACACCCACAAAACTCACTCTGTCTAACCACCACCAATTTGAGATGTGAAGCTTACTATGGCCCCTCCAGCTTTGTACCTAATCCACCTAATTTGGACAAGTAATGACATCAAGCTCATTGACACATGACTCAAAACAAAATGTCTACCCTAAGACAATAGAGCTGGTTAAATTTTTGCATTCTATATCTTATAATCATATAAGAAATCCGATTGAAGGGATCCAGAGAAAAAATATCACATTTTGCTTTTCCTTTAAATATTTTAGTCACTAAGTGTATATACATATTCAAGTATCGCAGGAGGTTCTAGTACATATTTTTCTGATCCCTCACAATACATCACAAAATATATTACTTGTATTTGATAATGCTGACATTTATCATTTCATTAAGTGAACGTGTGTTGCTGTGGAGTTTTGAACGTATCTGAGAATTTCATATTTAAATAGGGGGGCCTACTATTGCGAACCAAACCCTGTTCTGAATAACATATAACTTCGATAATCTGTGGCAAGTCTTCCATTTAAAGATATTTCATATCAACTGTTAAATCAAGAATATTTTCTTAGTTGGAACATTATCCCACCAAAATAAAGTAGCAAAGACTATCAATCAAGTGCTGAGCAAAGTCTTAAGATTAAGATGGGAATTTGATCCATCTAATAATCAAACAGATCTGTACAAATACAAACATATAGAAATAGGCATGAAGCATATGCTGAAAAAGGTCATATATTTTGAATGCAAAGAAAATTTGAAAATGTTCAAATTTGCTTCATATTTTAGAGAACAAAATTGACCCCTCCTATCTGTTCTGGTTGAGTTCAGGCTTATGTTTGAAATCTGGAATTCCAGATACCATACTGTACATTTTTATTGATTATTTGGTTCTGCTAACAAGGAATCTTGACCTTATTGAGATCAGATGAATGACATTCAATCAACTTTTTCAATGGAAAGACTTCATTCCCTCCTGCCATCAAACTGGGAGTAGCAATACATACTTTATTAAAACTGACACATACACATGACAAGAGATCTCTGTGCTGTAGCACTGTGAATACACATGTTGACCACCGATAAAAACATATTGCTTCTGTAAACGATGGTTAGACATTGCAATTAGGTTCTCAAATTAAAAATGAGTTTTACTAAAATTTGGTAAGTCTTTGCTACCCTGGAGTATGTTCTGTACAAAATTGTACATGTCACCATTTTTAGTATATAATTGATCCTCCCAGAAGGCAGTAATTGGTTTACCATTGGTTATCATAAACATTTTCTGTACACCTATACCAGTAATTCT
This sequence comes from Alatinidae sp. Z8VKAUB7J3, assembly GCA_010016025.2. NCBI lineage: Eukaryota > Metazoa > Cnidaria > Cubozoa > Carybdeida > Alatinidae > Alatinidae sp. Z8VKAUB7J3. Next base: position 3,320 of record JAAAKM020002679.1, on the reverse strand, counting down.
CAATGTGGACAATACTACTCCTGCGGTGTTAGATACACTTGGGGGGTGGGGGTGCGAGTTGACAGGGTGATAGGGCTTAGATTACAGATGAGAAGTAAGTTCCAAACGCATGTTTCAGTTTTGTCCTTGAGTTACTTAATCTTATGTATAATATAATATTCTTGCTGTCTCCCATTTGCACCTCACAAGTACAAGAAATAACACCAAAAAACAATGATTCTCTATATAAAAGAACTCCTTTTTCACCACCAATACAAGAAAAGATCATTTTATAGTCAGTAAGTAGAGTCTTGAGCAATGGTGACTAAGAGGTACGTAAAATGATGTATTATTTAGTGGGCTCATAAACAATAACTACGTAGGATTACTACATAAATGCATATCAGCAATAGTTGCATAAACTCCGTTGAACTTAACATAAACATGTAAACACCTCAGACGTCAGACATGATCCCTACAGCTGTGTTGCCTAGAATTTCTAATGTACCATGCTGCTAAAACACAATCATAACACGTAAAAGATCATGGCCAAATAGAATGATGTAGTAAGACCTAATCAATACGGTCCCCTAAACAAGACAAAGTGCAACAATGTAACAGGCAATACTGAAAAATTACCTTAACACACAAAATTAACGTGTACACGAATTGATGTGGCTTTTTTAACGTTTGTAGACTAAAAATGCATTTTGATGGACACCAATTAACATTTTCAAACGATCAAACGTTATTTAGTGCCATTGTTAGTTAATGCATGTGTTAATAAATGACAAAAATCAAGTATATACCATAAAAAATTATTTTTTGCCGAAGTGTTTTCTCTTTCCCTAAAATGTACATGATGCTTGAATAAAGGTGACTTAAAGGGCAACATTACCAAAAATTCAGTTAGAAAAGTTTAAAAGATGAGCACAAAAGATAAAACCATCATGTTGGAGATCTTAGCTGAAGCACCGCGGCTTTATCAGGTGCCAGTCTTCACTGTATTTTCTCCCCTGATATTTGCCTTCGAATATAACAGTAAGTGGTTTAAACTCACGCAGTTCGACATGTATATATCCCTGGTTGTCATTTCATATACTTCCAATCCTGTCAATAGCGAGTAACACAATGCTTTGGTATTGTGGTACATATACTTGTAAAACAACAAGGGTTCAAATTTATGAACAAAATCTATAGACGTTGCAAAATAATGAAATCTTTCCTTTTGAGATTTCAACATATTGCCTCTGAGGAAAAGTTTACAGGGGCCCATATTTGTATAAAGTTTTGGCGCAAATCAACATTTCAAAAATTAGCGCTACGTTGAAATCAACGTTTCAAAAATTAACGTCAGCATCTAATTAACATGGATTTAACTAACGTTTCTTAATTCCTAAAAAGGTTAATTAATGTTTAACGTTTATTTTGTGTATTAAGGTGTATGATTATGAATCTAAAATAACTTTAAAGTTAATTATTAGTATTTGACCCGGCTATACATGCACTGGAACTAGACATGTTGTACTGTTTTAATTAAATAAAACTCGATTATCAGTAGCATGATGTTTCTAGAATAAACTGAATTTATTAGGCTGAAAATGGAAGAAATTTAAAGCCTGTGAGAGCCACTAATTTGTTTAAAGGGAAAATTATAGGACACTACGGGGGGCAATTTTCTGAGGGGCAATTTTCTTGGGGGGTAATTCTCAAGGGTGCAATTCATCGGGGAGGCAATTCACCAGGGCCAATATTCCAGAGGGCAATTCTCTGGGGGGCAATCTTCTGGGAGGTAATTTGATGAGGGGGGCAATTCACCGGGGGGCAATTTTCCAGGGGGCAATTCACCTTGTACCTTCATCTTCTATTTCAACTTCCTTCCCAATAATTTCTTCCAGATTGTGTTTATCGTCTAGGCCATTATCTTGCTAGTCAATCCAGTCATTTATATCTTGTAGTGTCAAAGAATAGTTGAGAGATTGCTTTAGTTTAGCCATGGTCTTTCTATTCAACCCTGGTCTGGAAGCTCAATTAAGATCAAACGGTGCCGCCGAGGATGTTGAATTGACCACTCACGTGATCATGATCGTGAACAAGTATGTTTAATCACTGGAGTTGTCAGTGAGAACAGCTGAAGTTTCAGCACTTTTTTAGACAATTCAGGATGCATAGGACGATTGAAGAAGGTAGGTGACCTGGTGGACAACGACATAGACTTATGGTGTGACTGCGAGGGAATAGGGGGGATAAACCCACACTTTTCAGAAAGATCTATCTTAAATTCTGCTTAACTGGTAATAACAATTCTAAGCACCAAGCTTAAGTGCAGGCTAGTAGTGAATGACACATTATAGACACCACTGAGGCAGCAAACTGATGAAAATGTCTAAAGCAAAAACTTTTCGTAAACCGATGTAATATTTATAACCTTTTTGTCTTACAGATGCCTATGGTAATTGTAAAACTTTGGTCTTCTACACTTTATTTGTAAATTTAACATCAAGCACTGTTAGTCTATTTACAGAATAAACTATAGTTACGCCTGAAGATTCAAAAGAAGTTTTAGAATGGCGTTGGTCCATGAACAACTGTTTGCCATCCCCACTCAGCCTCCGTTAAAGATATCTGTCCACATTCCTGACCAAGACAATTTTTCTTTGCTTATAAAATCAAGAAGGTTCGTATCGCAAATGGTTGAAATTATCATTAAACCCTTAGCTAACGGGGGTATAAGGGGTATATCCCTCTGATAAAATCTTGCCCACATCTTCTTAAAATGTTGCTAAGTACTTTTTCAATTTAATTTTATTATCAGTCACTGTCCTTAAAAATTGTAATATTTGACTAACTAATTAATTGCCTCTTGATAGCTCCTCATCCCTGTCACGTAAGCATGAGTGGCTATGGTCCTGCTTATTACTTTGATTTTTGAAGAACTACCATAGGTCTACTATTTATGCTTGTCTGCAAAAGGCCATGTTAGATTGTAGAAATCCTTTTACACACATGTTAACTAATACATCACTGACACTAAAAAACATAACTGACTAAGTTTGAATTTCTCTGCACAAAATACGTAATTTGTTTATCTCTTTAAGCACAAACACATATGCAAAATTTTATAGGTGTGTTCTTCAATTTCCGATGGTAGGGGATGCGGTCAAAATTATTGAATTATTGAAATGTTTCATAACATTTTATTGTGGCTTCCAATTATGTTCTAGAAAACGTAGCTACTGCACGGAGGCGTTGCCATGATAAAGAAGAAAGATGGTGACCTGTTCCACTCTTGTGCAATCCGAAATTGGTATAATGTCTAAAAACTGATATCATGTTAGCAG
>JAAAKM020002677.1:0-13212 GCA_010016025.2 Alatinidae sp. Z8VKAUB7J3 | reverse complement strand
TATAATTCTCAAAGAGTGGAGCATTACCACAATAGCTTGCAATTAAACGGCGCTGACCGGATTCGAACCCGGGACATGATTACTAAACCAACGCCTCAACCATTGAGCCATCAAGGCTCAATTAAGCTAAGGTGAAGATTTTAGTGTCAATCTGTCGCGAATTCTCCTCCTTAATTTCCCCGTACCCACTGACTTGAACACATTCCTTTAATCTGAATAAAGTGCTTATCATTGAATTCGAAATTGTTGAAGCTGAGAATATCTTGGACATACGATGGCAATAGTTTAGTAAAAGGATTAATGTGGTAGTCCACATACTTGGATATGGAACTTGTATGACACTTGATAGGACTCACAACTGGTCTACCGGGAGTCCCCTCCTTGTGCATCTTTGGTACAATGTAAAACTGTAGAGTTTGAGGATTCAGAGTTTCCAGTTCAGCTCCAATAGTCTTTAAAATTTTGATCTCATCTACAAACCTTTTGGACACTTCATTAATAATTTTACTGTGATTAAGAGATTTAAATTGGTTTCCTTGTAAAAATTTTTATCTTTTAATTGGCGCATTATTTCACTTACATATTTTGTGGTATCCATGACAACGGCTGCTGCTCTTTAGACTGCCTTCGTTATAATGACGTCCTCTCTCATAAAATTTGTATATCCAGGCCCTACTATGCAAAGCTTAAAAGGAATGGGGGAGGGGAGGGCAAATAAATATGTTAGAATTTGAAAGTCTATTCAAACACTAGCATTAGCACTGAAGTAAAAATACGATGTCACTTTCAAATGTGAAATTCAGAGTCCCTTGAGTAGGGTCATCACAAATTTTTATAATTTGTAGCCTAATTTGAGACTCTAAAGAGCCATATTAGAGCTTTCAGCCTTGTATTTCACACGTATCCTTTCAGGAAAAACGTATTACGGTCAACTCTATTTAATACGGTATAAATCGACTTATTCATATTTACTAAATTACGTCGGAGATCATAGAAAGGGTTGAGCTACACGAACAATGGCAGCTGAGATGCCATTCACAAAATTTGGGCAAAGCTACGTTGTATTATTTATGTTCTGTGGGAAAGGATTTGTTACGTTAGGAGGAAACTGCTATGGACGTACCACGACACTAAAGTAATGCAAACACCGCCAGATATAAAATCAGTACTTCATTGTAATATGTACTTCATTGTAATACGTACTTTATTATAATATGTACTTCATTGTAATATGTACTTCACTGTAATATCTACTTCATTGTAATATGTACTTCATTGTAATATGTACTTCATTGTAACATGTACTTCATTGCAATATGTACTTCATTGCAATATGTACTTCATTGTAATATGCGCTTCATTACAATACTTGCTTACTCCAGAAACGGTGATGACAGCAATTCCAAGTACACTCTCCTTTGAATTTCTGTACACGTGTTCTATCTAGGAAAGATACTTAAAACCGTAGCTAAAATTGAGGTGCAATTTTACAAGGGAAGCAGTAGTATATAATACTTGTTTGAGTACATTTTACAGTAATCAGTAACCAAAAAAGTTTGTCTTCTAGTGGTAGTTATTGTACAAACCTAAGTAGGATTGCAATATACATAGATGTGAACACCTTGCTACCATATAGGTTAATGTTACCACTAGAGACATACTGTTACCTTCAAAGCAATTTGACAATTATTGGACTTAAGTGGTGGTCTAATACTGCAACTTCAGGGCTTTTCATTTAGCCAAAACATAATTTTAATTTCACGGAAAAACACGATTTTGCTTTTTGAAAAGAACACTAGAGAAATAGAAAAGTATGTCACCACCGGGGATCGAACCCGTTACCCACGCTTTCGCGGCGTGCGATCTACCAACTGAGCTAAGTGACCTCCGACTTTAACATACTTCTATTTCTCTAGTAGCCACATTAGCTCCCAATCATCCACCGGTGGACATCAACATCCAGCTCAACGCAATCGGAGACCAGCCTCTTTGCGCCATGTGACTTGACCAAGGAAGAACTGCCATCCGTCCCGTCGTCAATCTAAAGCACATTAAAGTAGAAAGTATCATCGAGAAGTATCATCAATTGTGGCTGAAAGTACATTACTGCTTCAAAATTTGTCTATGCCACGTAATACGGCATTACCTACTAATTAATGTAACGTGGATATACGTATCTTAACAAGGTTTCTCTTCTTTTTTCACATTTGTTCAAATTCTCTGTAAGTAACCAATGAATGTCCATTGATTTAATGGATGTTAGAGAGCATATTCCTAACAATTCTAAAGAAAATTTGTGTCAAAAGTTTTCATACACAACTTTGCGATCTTTAAAAACGGACGTTTTACTTTAAGAGGTAGGTATGAATAATTACTTTCTAGAGATTTTTCTGGAAAATTTTTCTTTTTTCCCCCAAATAACGATAAACTAAGACAACTCTGCAAGTTCTAATTCAGAGCAGCTGTTTCCTACAGATTTGATAGTCCTAATTCATACAAGTATACTGCTGAAAACCTGATTTACTGGTTTCGGGGGTATAAACTTTCAATGCTTATGCAAAATGCGTACATTCTATTTCCAATAACTCTACATCCCTATGCAAGAGGGCAGTTTAGCCTATTCTGCAGTGGATGGGACTTTGCAGCCACCGCCTGCCCCCCATCCCTAACCATTTTGTGCCCTTAAACTTGTAAGATCTAAAAGTCTCTGCCTTACACTTTTGTGGTCTGAATGTTGTCAGATACCAAGCAATAAAGCTGCTTTGAACCTCCGTTTTCTAGGACAAATTGCCCCTTGAGTAAACCGTTTATGAATTTTTAATTAAATGGCCCTGCGTTTTCCTAGTTAATCAAATAATTTTCTCTAACAGATGTTTCCCGATATTTGACCTGACAAATTGCTCAATTTCAAGGGAAAAAAATACATTTCTCAAACGTTTCACTAAATCAGAGTGCTAATCTGTAACCTTGGTATACAGGAAGATGCACAGCTCTGAAACTATAATATCTAGAACTAAACTTCCCCTGCCATTTTAGGTTGTAAGAATAGTGTTAAACCTCAGAGAGGTTAAAATAGAAATGAAGTGAAATTTCCGATTTTATTTATGCATTGTGCTTGTTAATTACAAACAGACTTAGCGTGGGTTACAGGTTCGATCCCTTATTTCCTCTTTCTGTAGTGTTGTTTTCAAAACTGACGTTGCAAATCCTCTCTTCTTGATAAAACAGGCTTTTCTAGTGTTAGACCAATACCAGGCTAACGGTGTACAGTTGTTTTATATAAATATTAGGACTCCGATAAGAATAGGTCTAGGAAAGCAAGGAGGCGATGCCATTAAACGTTTGGACATCTTTAGTATTTTCTTAATCATTCCAGGTCCATGTTACAAAGCACAATTACCTTAAAATGCAAAACGTTGCCGTACTACCACGCATACAATTGGATGCAAGTGTAAGCATGTTCTTTGCTTTGCAGGCATTTAAAAATACGATAAAATCCCGAGTATAAGCTCCCCGAATGTAAGCCGCCTAAATATAAGCCCCCCAGTTTGCTAACGCAAACAAACTCCGAAGTGTAAGCCCCCCGAAAAAGAAAGTTGTCATTAAAAATTAATAAATGTTAAGAAATACAAGATAACGACTACATTGTCAACAACTATCTGTCCCTTAATTCAAATCTTGGGATTTGCGACAAAAAAGTGACTTTCGCGGATTTAGCAAATTTGCCGAAGGAGGTGCTGATGTTATCATAATTTTCAATTTCCAAACTCTTTTCTCAATTTTTTTAAACTTGAGATAATTTCATTAAAGTCTCTCGTTGCTCTCCTTCTGTTTTCAGGTGGGGAGGGGGAGGGGTGTTATAAATTTTGATCCTTGATATGATCTTTATAACACTTACAAGTGGTTTGTTCCGAAATCCTCTGTGGCACTTCTATCACGGACAAACCTATTTTTGTTTCAGAGCACTCCTGCCCTGTCTATACAAGTATATTGAAAATACAGTTTTTGAACTGTTAAGAAATATCAAGTAGAAGTCAAATCACATACGTTATTCCAACTTCGTACTGCATTCCTAGGATAAGCATTCAGTAAGAAATAATACCTTTGATCACTTTTAAATTCCTAGATCTTAGCAGGTATAAGTAGACGGATAATAAAGATATCTTCATTTCATTGCAATGGCCAGATTTTGTGTTTTAATTGCTATATGATAATAATCTCAGCTTAAAACAATAATTCTGAAAAGCTTTCTGAAGCAAATGACTTCTTACCCAGACATGGGTCACTCCCAATCCTCTCAGAGCTTCAGCAAATCTTCATTATATCTAGTCTTAAAGCCATTTTATTAAAATGAGAAAGTTCCTAAAGTTCAAAATTTCAGATAAAAATCAAACAATAAGATTCAAGAAGGTAAAGAATAATGCAGGGATTTTACATCAGAAGACTGCTAGCTTCTTTAAGATTTTTGTCATCAAACGACAATTATCTTTCACGGCGATGATTATTTAGAGCCAACTCTGATGACAAAAACGTCTTGATATTTAATTTAAAAATGTATATTTATTTCAAATTTGTATTATTTTGAGCAGTAAAAATGATGTGGTAATTGTACATTGGAAGACTACTATCTACTTTAAGATTTTTGTCGTAAATTAATGATTGTCTTTCAAAAACTGTTTTTGATTCATAAATGATTACAGAAAAATCTTGAAAGTCAACTCTGAAATGTTTTATCATTGTAACTTTGCAACATCTTGACTAGGATAGGATGACATAATGATTTTGCATTAACATCTTACTGTTTTTACGGAATTATTTCTTGTTAAGTTAGCAGTTTTCAAGCGCGAGGTGATGTTATCGTACGGTTAAAAAAAGTATTAAAAATCATGATAGTGAAGTTTAAAATGCTAAGGTGTTTAAATTTTTAATTGAAACTCGTAAAATATGGTGATCTTAAATAAGTCTTTGTTCTATTCTTCGTTAAACGATTTTCTTTCAAAAGCTATGATGTTGAATTATGACAACAGATAACAGAAATACTTTGATTGCTTTGATTGCTTCTATTAAATTTAAATTTTGTCAAGAAAAGATGATGCGATAGTTAGTCAGTAACCCATCTGTTTTCTTTAAGATTTTTTTGTTAAATAGTTTCCTTGTTAAACTAATCTCGTTGTTGAATTTAAAACGCTTTGACATTTTAGTTTAGCATTGTTTTCGCCATCGTAGAATTACGTTTTTACATCGAAATCAAGCCATCATCTATCAGATTTTAGTCAATGATAATTTTGAATAGAACACTAGAGAAATAGAAAAGTATGTCACCACCGTGGATCGAACCCGAGACCCACGCTTTCGCAGCGTGCGCTCTACCAACTGAGATAGGTGACCTCCTGTGTTAACACTCTTTTATTTCTCTAGTCGCCACATTAGCTCCCAATCATCCACCCGTGGACATCGACATCCAGCTCTACGCAATTGGAAACCAGCCTCTCTGCGCCATGTGACTTGACCAAGGAAGAACTTCCATCCGGCCCGTAGATAGAAAGATAGAAAGTATCGTCAATGATAATTGTCTTTTTAGTGCAATACGAATTTAGCTGCAGCAGTGGTAACAGAAAACCCCTGATTGTCAACTTCTAAATTTTTACTTCGCAATTTTTTATTAGTAAGGCCCGATATAGTATACAGAATTTACATAAAAATCATATGCCTTGGTGAAACAAAGCCAAGAAACGGGTGTAGAATTTTGATAACTCACAAGTGGCCATTCTGTCTCAATTTATATTTGCATTCTTTATTTCTATACACGCGTTCTTCTTGCAAATTATCCTCTCCTTTATATGTTTAAAATTGCTTCAAAATGTAAGGAACTTCATTAAGAATACAAATTTATAAGAAAGTAGTTTAAAGTTTAAAGTGACATTTAAAGTGAATCATTTCTCATTATTTACATCATAATTATTTATGTTTTGTCTAATTCCAATTTACTATAAGAATAATTGCTGAAAATTTAGATTTTAGAACTTTATTCAGAAGTATAGAAGTAAAGCCCCCTGATTATTTATTTTTATGGTCAATGAGCTAGAAAAGTAATTATATATTCAAAAATGATTCAATAAATTCTAAAAACAATAAATTTTATAGTTCCCTTTTACAGCAAAAACTGAAAAAGTAATAGCAGAGCATATTTCTGGGTCCTCACTATTGACAAGCATGATCTTGAGGGAGGCAAAGTTTCCGTTTGTTGACTTTTGTCCAAAGACTGTAAATAAAATATAATAAGTTGCATGGTGTTTGTAAAACATGTCTGACAACAAAAAAATTTGCTGTGAAAATATAATTTGAAGTATTTTTATTTTAGTTTAGTTGTCTTATGTACGAAGTGTCATGAAAAGAATACTCTATTAATGCAAAATCCGATTTGCATTCTTCATATCCATCTTAATTAAAACGCTGTCAAATCCCAGGAGATTCTGTACAGACATTGTATACAAGATAAAGTACAATGGTTTTCCAGTGTCCTATATTGGCAAGTCAAAACGTTCTTTAGGACATAGAGGAAAAGAACACTCATGGCAAAGCGAGCTGCAAATATTCACGAGATTGCAAAGATATAGTTGAAAGGAAGGACATTTCAATTGAAAGCAAATGTCAAATTATAGACTATGGGATCAACACAACCACCAGGACAATCAGAGAAACTATTCATCCCTTGCTTACTACAGAGGTATCCGCAACCTATTTTACCAGCGTATAGTTTTCAGCCCACGTAGAGAAAACAAAACAAACACAGCTTTATTATGGCACCACCTCCCACGGAAGTCTGCATCCCAACCTGGTAACAACAACAACATAATCAAATTTTAGTGGCATGAAGATGGGTAAAGCATATCCATCGAATCGCAGCTCAATTTCTTTATGAGTCACCTCACAAAAACTTATGGAAAAAATATATTTGACCTACTTCCAGGTTTTGGCAAATCAATTCCTGTTTTAACAAATTCCTTCCCGTTAAACATTAATTATTAACTAAATTAAGCAAATTAAGAGTATATTGAGTCTTACTTTATTCGAAAATGGCAAACGTGATATTAAACTTACTTTCAAACTTGTAAAAATTTAGAAAAATCAAACATTTACCTTATCTCTCTTTCTCTGATACGCCTCTTCGTCTCCTAAGAAGACATAGCACGTCGAGTCAGGTTTTTCCACACGATCTTATTTTGTGCAGCTTGCTCTTTGCCTGTTTGCTGTAGCCTACCACCATGTGTTACCAGCACCTTAACTTTAGTCGTATCTTTCTCTGCAGTTTCAAGGCATGTTGTTTAAGTCTTTCCTCTGGGCTTTCTGACATATTTCTGGTATTCTCTCAAGGCTATTTGGCTGGTGTTTAATCTGGTAGTCTCATCATGTGCCTATACCACTTCCTTGTTCCATTGGGCCTGTTTGGTTCCATTATATAGTTTCTCATTGGTTATTTTCTTCGGCCATTTGGTGTTCATTATCTGTCTCAGCAGCTTTCTCTGGAACACATCTATTTCATTTTCTATTTTCTTTGTGGTTGCCCACAGCTCACTGGCTCTGATATTTCTGGGCCTACTCTTATTCTTACATCCTCTATGAGGATTTTAATCATATGTAGTTTATCTGATGGCAGGCACGGAGCTATGGGGGGCAAGGGGGCATTGCCCCTCCAAAGCTGATTTCTTGCCCCAAATTGCCCCCCGTACAATTTCTTGACATCCCCAGAAAATCCTCAGATTCTTTGTCGTAATGATATCTTCTTCAGAAATATTGATTTTGGCAATGTTGTAATGATTCATCCTTGCTTTATGTTTCCAATTTGTCAGTTCGGTCGGCCAAATGACTGATGGGAAAAATTCTCTGAGATCTCCATCAGGTCTTTTCATCTCACTGTGTCAAAGACCTTTGATATGTCAAGCATCAACAGTGTTACCTTGTAATTTGCTGATACTATGTCCTTTTCTCCAAGGATAATTAATACAAATATCTTTTCTGTTGTACTTCTGCCTGACTGATAGGCTGACTGGGTTAAAGAGATTCTGGATCAACTAGCACAGTTGGTGGTGCACACGCGGCGATCAAGACGGTCAAGGGTCAAGAGTTGAAGCCGCAATGGTAACACATTTTTTAGTTCTCCAGCGGCTTTTTAAAGGTCAATCTGCAATTTTTCTTTGTCATATTTGGAATTATTCTTGTCATATTATCCCCAGAAAAAATGATCTCTCTGGCTGCTCCGCATGATAATTGTTAAAGGAGAACTTTTAGAAAGAAAATTAACATAGTACCATAATTACCCAGACTTAAGAGTAATGCAGCAATTAGCCTCACGTTTTCATTTATTTTGTCCAATTTAGTTTGATTTTCCCTAGAACTCTGACCTTTACTGTAGTGCAAGATTGTTTAAAAACACCATATTAATGCTATCGCAGACGGTTCAGATAAGGTTTTACTCTCTAGGGTCTTACTATTGCCAAATAACTTCAGCTTGACGCAGTCGTTAAAATAACTCTTTTGAATATCTCAAACAAAACCAGCTTAACGCTAGTGTGTTGATATCATTTAGGTATCTCTCTGAGCCATACCTGTTGCATATGCAATGATTATGTTAATCTGTACATATCCACGATATTCTATCTTTTAGCATTTAAGCGCATTGTTTAACCATAGGAAATATATTTAGACCTGATACTTGGTGTAGTCTGAACTGTGTGTTCTCTTCTTTCTGCAAAAATATAATAATACCCTGTTCTTTCTTTTCTCAACTGTTTGGCTTACGCCTCCTCCTTACGTTAAGAAAGTTCATAATATTTACTATCAACAACTAATTTTTTACAAAGTGTAGCAGTTTTGAAAATTCTATAGGTGATAGTATATAACTATTAACATAGACCGGGTACTAAAATATTGTTTTATGTTTTAAACAATATACAAGTATTGTATCATTACTTGTGACTTTCCAAAGTGTGCTTTCCAGTGGCTTCAAAGAGAATTACTGCAGGGAGAGATAAAAAGTTTAAGCGCAGACACTCTACAATTGCATTTCTCCTATATTAAAAACTATTTTGAAAGTCAAGAAACTTAATGTAGAGTGTCTGTACTCTGTTAAATTGTTTCTAATTCCAACTGCATCAACAATCAGTTTTTATCTTGTCTTGAAGAAATTCTCTTTAAAGCCAAAACCACAAGTAATAATAATACAATACTTGTAAATTGTATAGAACATAAAACAATTTTTAGTACCCGCTCTATGTTGATAGGTATATACTACCTTGAACTACAGCTAGCTCTTCTCTTTTGATATTCCTCTATTCATATAGTAAATCAGAATAAAGTCGCTGTTTTAAAAACTCTTCTACTATTGCTCTTCTCATTTAATTATGATACATTGCCATGCGACACATGACAATTCAGCTGTTTTCCCTTTCTGCCCAGCTTCACCTTCACTCTCATTTGAATAACTCTGCTAGTCACTGAAGATTCAATATACTCAGAATGATGGTGCCCTTGCTAATAAAACAAGATAAAGATTATACAGTATCTGTTATTTGTAATGAAAACAGAAACTAGGAAGGTATTGTCACTAACAGTAAAGCTAGAGTAATCACTCAATGAAAATGGCACTTTTACTTCCGTTTAAACGCCCGGTCTGCATTATAAGTATTACAGAGTCTACCTCAATATCCTAGACAATGAACTTAGCATAGGCTTTTTTTTATATTGCATCTCTCTTACCTATTTTTCCTCCTTTGAATTTTAATTGAAAACTGAAGAATGCCAGTATAAAATTCTGGAGTGTTCTTAAAATTTGATAAGCTGGATAACTTTTGACAGTGTAGGGACCTCAGACACACGTTAGCAAGAATATTAAAATCTTTCCAAAGCAGTCCAAAAATATCATCAGGCCGTTGTCACAACGGAACAGATTTGATACACTGTAGTCTAACTGTTACCCGTGACTGTTGAAAATAACCTTCACCTGAACATGTTCGTCGTATCATAGTTAGCGCATCGAAGCACGTTAGGGAAGTAATGGTGAATAATTTGGTAATTAAGTTTTTAGATGCTTTATTGCCAGATTTAAAAGTTTACAACCCGTTTTATCCTTAAAGATTAGCTAGTTTTAATAATAATAATCATGAGTGAGATTAGAAGTTTCTTGTAATATTTATCCACAATGCATACTTATCATAGGTATCAAATAAGTTTAATTAATAGAATCACTTGAAGCTCTTGTAAATATAAACTTTAAGTAGACTTTAACAAATAAGTTATAGGACTAAGCGCATTAAAGCGGGCACGTCACTGAGGGTAGGCGAGGTAGGGTGTCGCCTGCCCTGTGAGCTCTTGTTTCAGTATTCCGCCTACCCTGGCGAACATATGTGACATAAAAAATATTATATGGATTGCACCTTCTCGACCATGTTTTGTGTGCGACCTCTTCTTTTAGTCAATGGGTACTGGTGTCTCATGAGTTTTTCATAAAAAGAGAGTTAATGCCGGGGTTTTTTTTGTCGTATTCCTTCCCCGTACTTTGGAAACAATGAATATATGCTCTGCCTACCCTGGTATTTTTGGAAAGTCTAATCGCCTACCCTTAGTTGAAGCGAAAAGTACATGACTGTATTGAAGTTTGTTAGAAGGTTTTGGCATTCTTTGAAAATATACTGTCTAGATGATCAATGTTTATATGAGTGGGTTTTGATACACAGGGTATTGTAATACGGAAAAGAGGAGGTGGAAAAAGACTGATCAGGCATGTACACCTACTCACAAAACAGACCCACGCGTCTATCAATCTGAAAAGTGGCAGAGTTGAACGCAAAGAACTCAGTCCCTAAATACTATCCTACATTCATTTTTGAGGATGTTTGATCAAAGTGAACTAGTTTTATCGACTTGTCAAACTCTGGGCCTGGAGCAGTGGGCTTATTGAGTTAAAAAGAATTACAAATCGATTGACCTACTGACTAATGAATGAAAAAGCAACCTCGAAATGATCCGAACTGATTGAACCGTAAGTACTTCCAAGGGCAAAAGTCATCTTGTATGTTTTATTTTAAGTATTGATTATGAGATTTTAATAAGGTTTAAATCATATTTCCAAATCTTGTTGCTTCGCGCTTCTTTCTTACAGCTCAGCAGCGACATTGTAACGATGCCTTTTTCAAAGACACTCTGAAGAATAGCATTTTCTTATAAAAGCGTTCTTATTAAAATCATGCATGAAAAGACAGTAAGTAACGTTCGATATTGCCTTTCTCCTCCGTAGGTAAAAAAAAGTCATTTCCTATAATGCTGATGACCTAATCTATTCAAGTAATAAACATAATATAGCTGACACACTAAATACATTAATAACACAAGAAAGGTAGGCCTAACTATCAAGCGAAATTTAGAATTTGGGAGGAGAAATTATTAGAACCCAGCCAGAATTCGGCATGGTTTGTCGCTGTTATTTTGCTTTTTGTATATTTCTACTTTATAATAATAATTCTGGCCATAATTAAGGCCGGAAATAACTCCACAAAAAATACTTTACTATCCATTAACACTGTACTTGCATCTCAGCCCAATTTTATCAGCATTTTCATGATTAAGGAAGATATTCTTAGTTCAGTTCGCCCCATAATGCATCTATTATCACAGGAATCACTCTAACTAAGTAACTTGGGTGTCTTTTACCTATTTCTTATGCCAATTGTTTACACTTCGTCAAGTTCTTATTTTTTAATTTTTATTTCTATGGTTTTTATTAATATTATTTAATTTTGATGTCAATGTTTGATTGACTAATTTTACGTTATGCTGGATCCATGTCCATACAACGAACTATTGTCGAGTCGTTTAAAACTCTTTCATTGCTTACTGGTCGATTGTGTACTGTCTACAAAAACAGAATTTACTTAGATTTCTGTCTATCAGAAGAAGACAGTGCTTAAACGAAATATTTTAAAGAAAGTTAATATGGAGGATTACCGTCTGTGAAAGCTAGGCCACAAGATTCTGAAGTGTTTAGAGCCAGATATTTCCTGAAGTCATCGTTTTTAATATATTCCTTTTGCCTTCATCCATATTTTCTCCGTTGTTGCATGATAGGTTGAACAAATGAGAAAAAGAACTTCTATTAACATTTGCTTCGTATTTCAAAAGAGATTTTGAGTCTCGTGTAGTTTATGAACCCATCCTCATATAAAAAGTAGTGAAAGATGGAAGACCTGCGTAATTTTCGGTCCATTAAAATGACGATCATGAGAGAAATGACATCCATTCTTCGAGTCGCAGGTGTAATGTTTATCTTTTAGTACCAAAGGTAATACGAGGTAGGAAATCAATAATATCCTCTCAAAATGCAGATCGTTCACATATGTATTTGCTTTTAAAAATGTTTTAGTTTCATAGAAAGACAGAAATTTCTGTTATTACTTCTCAATATTATAGAGGAAATTTTATGGAAATTGCCACCCCTTAAATAGTGTGATATTTTCAATGGAATAGACAGTTGTCAATAAAGTTATTTCAAGTTATTTCCAATTCCATTCATCAATTTGAAATTTAAAAGAAATACATGTATTTCTACATGAACAGCTAAGAAGGTTTCTTCAAACACTTACTCTTGGCAGCTGCTGAAATGACAAGGTCATGGAAGACACTATCGCGAAAAGGTAGAGAAAACCTGACGAAGCTAAAATCGAAACGTTGAAGAAAATATGTATTTTTGGGTATTAAATTCTAAAACTACACTAAAAGATAGATTATATAAAAACTATATATAACTTAAAATGCCTCGAGATGAGCTACGAGCTTTCAGTTAAAAAACCTTTATCAAGTAAACCAAATGAGCATATATATACACACATTATTTTTATTATTATTTCAATTGTCACATTTTGTGTCTGGCTGTTGTTACTGCCGATCTTTATGTTGATAGGCGGCTTATAACAAATGACCATGGGCTATCAGCATCTTTTACCCCTCAGACCTAAAGTACTTTCCGCAAACTTCTGGCAGTTCCCAACAAGGTCGCCTTCTGAAGCACTCCAACGTTCAATAAATCCCAATTTTATTTATTTATTATTATTATTATTATTATTATTATTATTATTATTATTGTGGTATATTCTTTTGATTAGCTATTTATAAGATCAAACACCGGGTCGCTCCCAGCGACCTAGGGTGAGTGAAATTGGA
>JAAAKM020002674.1:0-13218 GCA_010016025.2 Alatinidae sp. Z8VKAUB7J3 | reverse complement strand
ACAAGGGAATGCCCAAACACGTGCAAAGACACTCAAGCCAGTATGTAGACTTTACTAATAATGCTGTCAGGGAATCTTCTTTCATTGTCTAACAATACGATAGTAGATTAAGACTTTGCATATTAAGTTAAAAGGATTCTACAAGGAGCGTTATTGCTAATTGTAATTCCTGTTCACTGTTTATAATTTGTGACGTCAAAATCCCGCATAATTAAAGCATCACCTGGTTTTTTACTTCTTTTAAACGTGGTGTAAATTATTTTCCGTCTTCTTCTTCTATTTCTGGTGAATGGATTGACGTATGATCTACCAACTTCTATGACAAGTTTAATTACTGAAAGGCGGAAATACAGTTACATAATCTCCTTTTTAGAGCTTTTCAATTTAGTTAAATCAGGTGGTATCGACGCATTATTTTCATTTGTGTAGATAGCTGGCATGAAGTACAATAATATAATCCCCTACATACAGGAATAACTACTGCTCCTTTATGGGTGATTTTCTTTAAAAAGCTTCTTACCACAGCGTTAAAAGATGTGCAGAAATGCTCACCTGTCATTTCTGTTTTGCATGGAACTTTTGGAGTATTGATACATGTGAATAAACAATCATCCGTTGATTGATGAAGATGGCTATTCTCCTAGCAAAACAGTGACCCCTTATCAAGCACATAAGAGCGCCAATGGGCCTAGTAGATGGTACCCGGCCACCACGACAGAGCGGTTAGGGCATTTTACTCCACATATCCCATGTATGCTCGCTACTTTCAAGTAAAGTCCAGTGTCAATATGAAACAAAAAAACAACAGCCAAAAAACTAAGAAACAGCTATAAGTCACCCCAGTAAAAACCCCAAACCGTTTCTGTCTAAGTTTGAATCAAAATATTATGACAACACTTAAATTCTATAACAGTGCTATGTTAGCCTAGCCAATTTCCTGTCTCTATCACAAGTACATTGCGGAGAATATAAATTATGGGCACCCCGCCAACCGCGCCCTTGTTTCAAGCTGACGCACCATGCTGCCGAAAAAGAATTATCTTGGAAGCGTCAGTATCATACTCAGCAGACTGGTTTAGAAGCAAGTCGATACACTATTTTGACGTTAACTATTGCGATAATGTTACTGTTTCTTACCTAATAATCTAACAATAAGTTTGGGATAATGAGGTCGGCGTTGTTCCCTTAGGCTGGCCAAATGTCGAGTCAATTCACTCTTTACATTGTTCCACCTCTTCTGAAAACAAAGCCAATCGTTAAAATGCCCTCATTTGATCATTCATAATACAATTTGCTTTTTGGAAGCTTGTTTGGTATTCTTTTACAAGGCTTCATTGATTTGACTGTGCAATGGGTCCATCTAATGCCAAATTTTCTTGCGACCTCCTTTCGACACATCCATTACAACTAGGCTATGTATTAAGAAATGGCGCAAATATGTTTAAGAATATTTTGTATTTGATCCTGTAGCCTGTCCGATCTTCTTTTACGTTGTCACAAAACCTTGAGTCATAGAGAATGTTATCAAATGATACCATTCCATGAATTATTGAGGCCTCTATCGAAATCCAAAATACCTTCCTTGAAGTCCTGAAAAAGGCACCGAAGTTGTGCAAATGAATCTGTTAGTTATGTTTAGTTGACATATTTAATAACTAGACATGTTCCGATTCGTCAATAAAACATTCAAATTTATTACTGTAGACAAAAACACTGCTACAAACTAACTCATCTATTTCATCAACTTTACTGCTAGATGTTACCTTCTCCAACTAAACATAAACTTTGGCGTTTTGATAACTGAACATCTGCCCGTATATCGTTATGCGAGCCAGACTTTGGCAAAGTAAATATAGGTGATTTTAATTTTCAGACTTAAAGAGCTGTAGCTGCTGGTATATTTGCCTAGCTAGGTGCTGTTGTTTTGAGGCAATGCTTTCAAACGTTTTCACAAAACTCAGTCTTTTATAATCTATTACAAACCAGTTGCATTTGCTACATAAGCATTCATGCTAATTTTTGCTCCACATAATACACTCGGCATAATCATTATGTTAATTATGGTTACCATACTCAGCAAAATGTTGTTTTGTATAACATGTAACAGAAGTGCAGCCCCTGTTTTAACTTCATGTCATATCAATATCAAAATCTTCATCGTTCTTTTACTGGTTCTGTCCTCCAGTGGAAGGTTGTATGCCATGGTTCTCCATTTGCGTCCATTATGCGCCAGGAGTATTCTGGGTATTTCAATCCTGACTGATGTTAATGAAACACGATGTTCTTGGCCTTACTCTTCTCTTTTTCCCATTCCCTTTTCCCCCTAAAAGTGTGCGGTGTAAGGAGTTCTAACGAAATATGTGGCCACAATAATTCAAATTTTTTGTCTAAATGATGTTAAAAATCTTTTCTTAATGTTTATCCTTTGCAACACTTTTCTGTTTGTGATCCTTTCTGTCTATGATCTTTTTCGACATCCTTCTATACATCCACATTTCACAAGCTACCATTCGTTTACTCAATTTGTTGGTAAGTGTCCAAGTTTCTCCACAATACTTGAGGGATGACCATACATAAAACTGAAGAACACGCCTTCTTACATCAATTGATATCTTTCCTCAAGTTAACATCTTGTGCCTTTTAGGAAAAGTTGTTCTGGCTATTGATTTTCTTCTTTTTATCTGCTCTTCACATCTACCAACTCCGGTGATCATTTGTCCGAAATAGATAAATTTTGATACTTGTGCTATATTTGTGCCATCTGTGTTAATTTTGATTGTAGGTTTAGTTATGCTCTTGCTTTTCACCATTGTTTTAGTTACCAGCCAGGACTCGATCCGACGTCAGTTTATAACTTAAAATCGACCAGACATCGACATTGAATCGCGTCGGTTGCAGCCTGGGTTTGCAGTTGGATATATTTTGATCTACTCCATAAACTACATCTTATATATAAAAATATCAGACGAAAAGTACCAGCACTACTGATGGTTGTGGTATTTTATTTACTATTATTATCATTATTATCATTATTGCTATTGTTAAATTCTATATTGTTTTCAAATTCTAGTCTTTTGATTTGATTCAATTTGATTTAATATAATTAGTTAATATACATTATATATATATAATGCACCTGGTTCTTCAATGAGACATAGGATAATTCAATTAGTGCTATCTATTTTTATCGTCCAAATCAATAACTCATTACATTATATGCCAAAGTGAGACTCTTAAGACCCAAAACTAATATGGAAACATATTAAAGCATCCAGCATGTCTCTTTGCTTAGTAAATATCATGTTATTTCCTACGTTCATCCTGCGTCTAGGTATCCCATGTAATTGTGGCGACGAGGAAAATATTACTAAATATGTCGATGTCTGTCGAAGAAGTTTTTTCGACAGATAAATGTCGACAGTTGTCGTTCCAATCAAAATTCTTAAGAAATCCTATCGTTTCAATAGAAATTTTTTATATTTTTGTATTAAGTAATTTTCTCTCGGTCTCCCACGGATGTGGTGAAACCTCCGGTATTAGAAAGTGTACTGAAAATTAAATCAACGTTTTAGCCTGACATCCAGTTCCAAAAGATGGTTTATGGAAAAAAATCTAAACAACAATTAGATGGATATTAAAAGATTCCCGAATTTCAAGGTACATTAAAAGTCAAGACGAAATGTAAGACCTAACACACACCCTTTAACCACGCCCCTGGGTGCACAATGTTGCCAGATCAAAAGACCTTTCCATGAAGAGCGTTCTACTGTGACGTCATTCTTTCGTCATAGTTGTTGATTTCCCTTGATACGTGTGTGTACTGTACTGAACACGCTTGAATTATCCTCTGTTGATGGTCAATGAGTTATTTTGAAATTGTTATCTTTTGAATCAGTAAACGTACGTTTCGGATGGTGGCTTCAACATCTATAGCAAAGCAGAATTTCTGAAGATAGTTAGCTCTTTGATTACATTAAGTGACATTAGGCTATGGTCAAGCATATGTTACATCATTTGTTTCAACCTCTTGCGGAATTCATGTTATCTGGAAAGAGGTGTGATCAATTGTCATAAGACCACAAAACCTTTATACTCGATGACATGTTAAACCAACTTAAAAACCATTGCTAGAAAAAATGCCATTGGTTTCTCCTTCCATTGGAAAATTTCTTTGTCCAAGATTAGTTACTTCAGGATCTTTGCTTGACTGTGATACAACGATTCAGGCGTTAAGGGCCTTAGTTTCACTGATTCATTGTATACATTAGCGCAATTTCTGTCGGTCAGGGATCTCTTGATGTGGGCTTCGCAGAAACTTAGATGAGGCGGTAGCTATAACTCCTTAGTTTGGTTGATTTATGAAGATGTCGTGTGAATTCTCAGGGATAATTTTACGATAGCTAAGGATACAAGGAACAGCATTGGCTAACAACACCGTGATAAGGAAATTATACTATCAAAAACACAAGAATCCGTTGGATACAAGCAGCTGTCCTTATACCACTGTAAAAAGCCTGGGAAACCGCATTCACAGAAAGCGACAAGATGTAGAGATCTGGTGGTCGGGGATAGAAGACTTTGAGTCAGACTTTAGTAACAACAAGAATTCTTTTTACGATAGTGACCTACCAAAGGAACATTTGTCGACATTTTTTAACAATTTTCGGTCCAGTGGAGAGGAAAGACGAAAGCAGAGCTTGTTCAAGCCATTTGTGATAGTTTAAAAGACTGTGAGGTAAGAATCTATTTATTGAGAAAGTTTTTAATGTCTTAGTTCACTTCTTTCAAGAGAAGTGGATTGTTATCATATTTGATTAAACCATATCGACTTACTCATTTGTTAACTTGTTTTTCTTTAATCAGTTTAGGAATTACAGTTTCTCATCTTTGACCTTAAAAAACAGACTAGAATTTTAAAATAGACATGCAAAACTTTTCATGTCATTCCATTCACCTTACAATTTGTTGATCCTCATCACTGCACACGTGCTGATATTAATTATTTACTCGTGAAGTTTGTCTGATTGCCAACTGCTATCAAATGCTATTGACGTAGGCAAGACTATACCCCAACCCCCTTTTTCTCCTCCTTGCCAAGCGATGGTTAAGAATACAATAAAACAGAGTGTACTAAAAATAAAGATCTTAGAAAATTAGACAACCGTATTGTTTAGCCACTTTACCCACACTGTGTGATAATTGTGAACTAGGTATTGTGTGCCATAATTTGTTCCTGAAAAGTACTTCTTGGTTTAAAGTTCATTAACTCTTCTCTAATAAAATCGCTTCAAAATATCAGCTACATGCTAAAAGTTCTTACTGTACTTCACTATGTTCTAGTCTCAATTCGGCATTTTGTGGCTGGAAAACCCTCTGTAAATCCTGTGATATAAGCCAATACACATTGTGCTTTCCTCTTCTGCCGGTCGCTTATTCTTTTATAGGAATAGCGGAATCTGCTGACAGTGTCATAGATACAGCGAAGCAAATTTTAATTGCGATCGCCAAGGTCAATGTAGGTCAATTTCTTTACAACGTAAATGGTCTTATAAAATAACTACACCTGCATATTCCATAGTGATTTTGACTAGCTTTATTTTGGATCTCAGCGATAATATACTAAACTATCTTTAATTACAGTCTCAAATTTGGAAATGCTTGTTTGCAGAAAGCGTTTCAAAATTGACTGTAGCTAGAAATGGTTTTGAAATTCAGGCATGGTAAACAACAACAACTGAACCAAGTTCAGAAAACGTCTGTTCTTTAAGCCTACCTATCTGAACAGTTCAGGACTAAAAAATTAAACAAATATTAATGGTATGTAATTAACACACTAACGGAATTTGATCTCTGTCTCAATCTTTCTCCTTCCCAAGAAAACAAAGTTTGTGTTGCTGTTTATGGACCTCATTAGAGGGTCAGAGTCAGGCCCTCATAACAATATATTTTCTGAATTTTTAGGTCCTTACAAATTTAGAGGAAATACTTTCATTAGATTTTCTGTTTTTTTTGTATAAATCTATGGAGGATCAAACTCGTGTATTAGGCTACTGATCACTTGCGAATGTTCATGGTATAATTTATTACAATAGTTATGCATAAATTAACAAACCCTCTTAGGAACTTAACTGGCCAAGAAAGGTCTTATTAAGACCATAAAGGACGTAACCATTATTCATTAGATAACAACGGGTTCGAAAGGATGGAAATTGAACAGTGTAACAATTCCATGGCCAGTCATGGTCAGACAGGAGGAGGCTTGTAAATAGATGGAGGTATTCTTGACAACTTTGCTTACAGTGTAATCCTGCAGTAGATCACGTATGAAGCTTTTAGCACCCTGAAATGCAAAAGTGCCGTTCAAGTGAAGAATATGCTTTTTGCAAGCATGATTCCGCGATTCTTTGTCAACATGAAGTGCAAAATTTCTCCGTACAAATGTTGATCCGAAACGGAAAATAATACCCACTGCGCTGGGCATACGTCTGTAACTCACTCCTTATCTCTCTAAGCGACAATACTATCTTTACTAATAATTACTATACCCATGGTTGAGGCGGAATCAAGACACTTCAACAATCAAGCTTCATGTATTCATCTCTCTAGGTGTGTGTGGGGGGAGGCGTGGGGATGGGGGTTCGTGTCAGTGACTCAGCTAAACTACAACATCCATGCTCTTCGACGAGAAGCAGCCTCTACAGGCTAGACTGGGAAGGCATCATTAAAAGCAGAGGGCCAGTGTTGAATTCAAACATGCTTCAAGATTTACGTTGGTGTTTCATATTTTCGTAGCAAAAACTACTGTTGGTACATGACGTACTTGCAACCATGACCACAGTTCCACGTATAGTTTGATAAGGAAAGTAATACTTCCTCAGTGATCTAGATTTGGGAAGCCTTGATGTACCCCTCTGATACTTACCAACTAAAACCATCGGAGTCATGAATGCTCCAAAGTTAAATTAAGTCATCCATTAGTTCAATGCATTTGTATCATTCTGAAAACCTAAAGCACAGGCTAGCAACTGAGGGGTGCCATATGGTGACTTTTCTCATCGAATTTACCCCCCCCCCCAAAAAAAAACCCAACTCCATTTAAAATACAACATCAATAGGTTTCCCCTAAGCAAGTGGAGTGTCAGCCCCCAAACTTCAGAGTAGCCTCCCAAGGTCAGAATAGCCCCTCCAAATTTCTAACCCTGGCTACGGGCGTGCCCAAGCATGTTTCTAGTAGGTTATTCTTAAAAGTCATGACTTCGAACACGACAAGCAGCATGCATCAGATCACTTAGCCTTTCAACAATGGAAGGCGAAAGGGAAACAACATGACACAAAATAAGACCACCTCCTTCTCTTTACGAAGCAAAGGTCAAATGTATACACAACCTCCTGGCAAACAGGGTCAGCTGTTTTTAGTCTAGTATTTGAAATAAGATGGCCAATACTACCTTGGTTGTTTTCTTGAGAAGACTTGGTCCAATAACAGCGCATCGACGAATTCACATGAGTCAAAAATTAAAGTTATTTGCTCATAGTTATACATCACACAATCACTCAAATCTACTTTAGATGTCATACCGTCCTGATAGCCATGTCACTAACTACATAGTGTCTATTTACCGTTTTATACAACACTAAGTTAATGTATTTTTTACGAAACAAAGGTGAGCATTCTAGACGATTTCAGGGATACTTAAATAACGCCCTTGCAAAACGTATTATGATACGGCTATACTGTACAATTTTGAGATATTATTTACTCTTATCAAATTTACAGATACGTTTGTAATAGTTCTTCCCTAGAACAAAACATATAAGTTTTCAAGTATTCCAATATGCATTTCTTGGAATATCCCACTGTTTAGCTATACCTTCTATATTTCCTACATTTCTCAAAGGAAGTTTTATCCATTCACTATCGAGGCTTTTAAACCCAGGTCTTCTACTTACGTGACAAGATTTTCCCTGCACTACTGCTTTCTTGAATTCTTAATGTTTTTCTTGTTCTCTTGATAACTATAGCTTTAACTGGTTTAAGGGTTCTTAGTGATAGTTCTCTTGCAGCTAGGTTTTTTATGTAAATTACCTACCGTATCCATGCCCCACTTTCAAAAAGCTGTTCACTCTTCAGAGGTATTTTAAGTCCTACATGAGTAATAATGTTATTAAAAAAAACACAAAAAGCATAATTTATCCCATTCTTTATGACACTTTTTTAAAATTGAAAATTTGCATTAGAGGAAGTTTTTTTTAGACGTCTCGTTATAAAAAATAGCCGAATATGATGTTAACGCTTTGCTCAAAAGAAACAAACGCTCTCCGTTAAGCAGACGAAAATGTAGAGAATAAGCTCTTTCATTGTAAATACCCCTTCTTTAAAATTGAAAATTTGCATTAGAGGGAGTTTTTTAGATACATCTTCGAGAATAAGACGTCTCGTTATAAAAAATAGCCGAATATGATGTTAACGCTTTGCTCAAAAGAAACAAACGCTCTCCGTTAAGCAGACGAAAATGTAGAGAATAAGCTCTTTCGATTGTAAATACCCCTTCTTTAAAATTGAAAATTTGCATTAGAGGGAGTTTTTTTAGATACATCTTCGAGAATAAGACGTCTCGTTAGAAAAAAAAGCTGAAAATGATGTTAACGCTTTGCTTAAAAGAAACAAACGCTCTCCGTTAAGCAGACGAAAATGTAGAGAATAAGCTCTTTCGATTGTAAATACCCCTTCTTTAAAATTGAAAATTTGCATTAGAGGGAGTTTTTTTTAGATACATCTTCGAGAATAAGACGGCTCGTTAGAAAAAAAAGCTGAAAATGATGTTAACGCTTTGCTTAAAAGAAACAAACGCTCTCCGTTTTAAGCAGACGAAAATGTAGAGAATAAGCTCTTTTGATTATAAACACCCGTTCTTTCAAATTGAAAATTTGCATTAGAGGAAGTTTTTTTAGATACATCTTCGAGAATAAGACGTCTCGTTATAAAGAATAGCCGAATATGATGTTAACTCTTTGCTCAAAAGAAACAAACGTTCTCCGTTAAGCAGACGAAAATGTAGAGAATAAGCTCTTTTGATTATAAGTATTCCTTCTTGGCGTTCTACGTATATTTTCTGATTATGTATAACAGATAATGAAGATTGAATAATGTTCATAACACTGATGATTATGATAATTATACTAATGCTAAACGTCTACCCTTCCAAACAGATGAAAATATATACTCATCAAGCTTTATCTATCACCCTGTACTTTGCTGATACATGCGGCTTTTACTTGGAATATTATGAAAAATTCAGTTCTTATAGGTAGATCTCTCTAAAAATACCTACGTTTAACGTTAAAGGCTTAATAAACGCCCAGGGTGCTTATCAAAGGTACCTACCGTATTATTACTTTAACGTCGTCGTACATTTTGTCTACCTTAACGAATCAGGTGTTTTGAAACTCGAAGATACTTATTACGGAAGCCTTATCGTGTGTAGATGTTGAAGTGATTCTTGTAAGCGCCAACACCTGTACAAATTTCTACAAAAGGCCCCTAGCTGGAATTCACTAACGTTGCCCTATGTAGCGACAAGAGGGTAATTGAAAAATTATCCCAAGTACGTTTTATATTCACCCAACGTCTTGTAACATCTTACTCCGTGTTATTTAGCGACCATGATATCCAACAAAGATCTGTCAACAAAGTTTATGTTGTAAGGCGTTTACAGTGCTTCCTTAATTAATTTAATGTATAATTACTAAACCAATTAAAATGTGCTCAAATGATTTTATGTTTGTCCCTATAAAGACTTTTCAGGGCGGCACGAGACGTCTTGAACAACTATAAAATTTCTCCATCTTCATCCAAAATAAGGGTGTGACTTTTAAACATCACAGCGTCGTCCTCCTTGGCCTTGGATGATGTCTTTGGTCTTGACACTGTTTTTATTGAGTTGAGCATGACCGCACACAGACTACTGTGGAATGAGAACCACGCCATTTAACATTGCCCTGCCGGAACCTTCATCAATACAACACGTTGTGTACTGATCGGATGTCGTATCATTAGAGAGTAGTACTTAGAGATTAAAGTTGAATAACAAGGGTGATTTCATGCTTTTGCAGACTTCTTTCTTATCTTATTCTATGTTGATAAATGATTGTAACATGATAAATAAGGCGACTTGCCTGTACGTAAGCTGACAAGAACGTTTGCTAAATGTCTTATTATTTTCGCATCATGCAAGCTAGCTCCAAGAGGGTATTGTTTATAAGTAAGTCACTCTCAGCGCTTGAGGTACAAGCAGGTCACTGGGGATAGGCGAGGTAGGGCACCGCCTGCCCTATGAGCTCTTTTTTCAATGTTCCGCCTACCTGGCGAACATATGTTACAGAAACACATTATATGCATTTCACCTTCTTTACCATGTTTGTGTGCGATCGTTTCTTTTAGCCCGAGAGTACTGGTTTCTCATGAGTTTCTTATAAAAAGAGTGCTAATGCGTTTTTTGCCGTATTCCTTTCCCATACTTTGGAAACAATGAATATATGCTCTGCCTACCCATAATTTTTTTTTGAAGGTCCGATTGCCTACCCTCTGTTAAAGCGACAAGGGCATTGGCTGTTGAGATAGCCCTGATGTATCATTTAAACCATTATTTCTGATTATTTCTGCCGTTATGAGTACCATAGTGTGTTGTACGAACACTTTGAACGTCTTTTCTAATTAACCAGTTAACGCGGTGGAAAGTATCATCGTCTGTTACATCTAATGAGACACTTCAAAGTGCGCATAATCGTCCTCTATCTATACTTACTTACTTACTTACTTACTGCTTGGTTTATCTATGTAGTGGAGTAATCTGGGGCCTACTTTGATCTCAGCCATTCATTCTTATTAATTATTTTGTCACGTTGTCTTTGATCAGTCGTTTGTAAAAATATGATCAAATAAAGATGCATAGATTATTTGGGCTCTCTTAATACCAATAATCCTAAAGTTGAATGATCAAAACTGTTATGGTGATACTTACTATTAGATATTTAATTATCCAGCAGAGCTGGGTACGGATAATCGAATATCCCAGATAACTGAATATTCCGGATAACCGAATATTCCAGATAATCGAATATTGCGAACAAAAATAAATTTCGGATAATTGAATGATCACCACTAAACCGATTAATCATGAATTATATTACAAGAGAAAAGTTTTATTCTAGGTATACGTTCAATGTTATTCATTTTGTCGTCGTAATGTCTAAAAGGGCTTCGAGTGTTGAGGGCTCAAGGGTCACCTCACCTTTCTATCGAAATTCCAATTAACTACAACGTTGTTCCTGAGACATATCTTATAAGTTCAAGGGCGGTCGGATATTCAAAGCTCGCGTGCACCAAGGGCCTGTTAATTGAATAACCATTGCAGTGAAAAGCAGAGGTTTTCTCCTGGTAAAAATCCACCTAATATCTATATGTTGTGACCTTTTGGTCCAAGTTACACCAAACCATAACCCCCTTTTATGTTGATTGGCTGTTTACTGATAACAGGCCCATTTTTTTTACTGATTTTATTCAATTACCTCGTATTTTCTGGCCTAGAGTTATGTAAATGAATACATATTTTGAACGTGCATACTGTAAGTAATATCTAAAAGGAAGTAACTATTTGATGCAGATAAAGACAATCCAAACCTCCGATGTCCTCTTTAACAAGTTATATCAGATCATTTCTCTCCTGAGTCTGAGATTCTGCCTTTGCCAATTCCTACTATTGTTGGCTTTTCTAAAGTATGATTCACTGTGTTCTCCTACATCAGTGCTTTCCTTTATATTTTATAACTCCTTTTACTAACGGATGCTCATACAAGGACGTTTCAACGAAATCTTTTTGTTAAGTATCTTCTAAGCAATTTAGCATGCTTATTTACGACTTTTCCCTATTTTGCACATGACAGAGGATAGATCCGTTTCTTAATCAAGTAAAGAAATAACCGCCTTTGTACAGGAGATAAGCTAGTATTAATGTAGATGACGTCATGTCCGTTATGAGATGATCGAAAGTTGTATTACGTGAAAGCCTGTCTGTGGTAGACACAATGGAGGATCAATACAAATTGTTTATGGAGTGCAATTTGGACTGATATTCTTGAGATATGGATAGATTTGAAGAGAAAACATAGGAAACCACGATGAACAAAAATGATTATGTTTAACTCTCAGTTACGTCCCAAGCATGTTGCTGTACTTATGAAATCATCGGAGTGAAATCCGATTTTCTTGATATTGGCCAACAAACTTGTTTATGTATGAATTCTGAACCGGGCATTTTAGTTTCATTTCAGGCAGAAAGAAGTAGGTTTAGGCTGTTTTCTAGCCGCCTCCCCTTTCTCACTGACATAGAAAGGGTAGCAAAAGGAGAGGGGGTTAATTTTCATACAGGCATTAGTGTTGCTTTGGTTCTTCTAAATTTAAATAAGGAATAGAAAAAAGAAAACAGAAATTGACAAAGAGGAATTGTCCCTTGGAGGAGGGGGGGGGGGGAGTATAAAAAAGGTATCCCTTAATACAGTAATTTTCTAGTGCTTTTCCCACATTGTAAATTTCTTGCGTTTGGGGCATTTTATTACCATTAAAAATTTTGATGTCCCAGTCGAATTTATTTCTCAACTATCCATTGATAGTATTTGCTCATTAAAAGTATTAAATTTTACAGTAAGGCTATTCATCTGAGTGTTGTGATAATGTGTAATGTGTTGAGATGATAGCTTCTTATATATTTGACTATTCTTAAATCATTAATCTATAACCCCTGCCTGTAATGAAACCAAGTGTAATTATTATTTGAGTTGCGTACTTCTTTTTGAGTTTGGGTCTTCCAATGTCAAGGTGATATTATTCTATTACGGTGCCTTCTGTTTCAATCTACATCAAGCACAGAATCAAGATGGAAGGCATTGGTTTGTCTATTTCCCCTAATGAATAATTTTACCTGCAATTGTCTACTAAATCATAAATGTCTAAATGCAAATTTTAAAGCATGGTTTAGTTTGTTCTGAAAAAGGCATTTGCAATTTTAGCTTTTTTGATGAACATCCATATTTCAGATACCTACAAAACCATCTTTCATTATTTCTGTTGGCAATTAGTAGGAACTCAGCCACACCTCGCACAACTCCCAGACCACAGTAAAATTTGGCTCTCAAAAGAAATTTTGGCTTGCTTTGTACTTG
>JAAAKM020002671.1:0-13224 GCA_010016025.2 Alatinidae sp. Z8VKAUB7J3 | reverse complement strand
GTTTCGATATTATCTTCATCAGATTGATTCAACCTGATAAAGATAATGTCGAAACGTTAATATAATGTGTATTTTTAGCTTTATTATTTAATGTTATACGCATGGGTGGTAGACGATTTCTGAGTCTATATATGAATTCATATATGTTCCTGTATGTTCTCAATCTGCAGACAGTACTGTTTTGCCTATGTGGGCTCATCAGTGCAGCACAGAGTGAAGAGACATATGTATATGTATGTATAGAAATATAAGCGTATTACTATGTATAGAAATATGTATATTTAAATGTATATATGTATATGTTATCATTTGTATCATACTTTCTGTAATCCTAATAGAACATTGTAGAGAAGGTTTTAAGATGTGAGTGTACGCGATTGTGTCAGAATGTTAGAAAGGGATGAAGGGAGAAGGGGAGGAGAGGAAAACTTGTAATAGCTCTATAAAAAGGCCCTAAATAGACATGTTACAAGTCTACTTCCAAATTTCTTTTAAATGTAACTGAGAAATAGAGAAGAGAAGTAACATCTGAAGGAAGTTAGATCCAGACATCTAGAGGCAAATACCTAACTTTCCGACGCTTAAAGTTGAACTTTTAGAAGCGCATCTTGATGTTGAACTTCGTACACAGTGTCTGTGTGCTGTTATATGTGAAATATCGATTAACTTATACGTTGACAATTTCGGTATAACGCTTACTACAAAGCATGTGGCATTTGCTTTTTAACTATGCAACGTAACTAAGAACGGAAAATTACAAATTTGTTTAGTTTCATTTAGCTTAGACGATATGAACGACTGCCAAATCTTGCATGTGGTATTTGCGTGTTACCACACGATGACCACTGTTTGATACCAGAAGTAATTTGTTTAAAGTTTACTGTAGTTTGCGCAAAGCCTAAGTGATGGTTAGGTATTTTCACACAGTGAGACCTGCATTTCTTAGGTGGTTTCTAGAAACAAGGAAAGCGATCACGGCTTTGTACTGATTTTATAATATTTACGTCAAGCAAACAACTACGAGAAGCCTGATGCTTTTCAAAGTCGCAGCCCGATCAAAATATGCAAGTGTTCGCCAGAACCACCTGCCTACATTTCCTTTCGCGTGAACGCAGGTTACAAACTGTCGTGACCTTGCAGTTCGTAAAAGTAACCTATTTGAAGATAATATTTGCTTCTGATACCGGCTTTCTTCCATTTATAGTTAAAAACATTGGACTACACTTAGTTGAAACACGCTGTTGAAACAAAATTTTAAAATTACAGTAGCTAATGTCAGGGAAATAATAAATACCCTTTAAAGAAGCTCTACTTCGATTGATAAATTTGTTTCTGCAGTTTTAGAAAGAATGTAAAGCGTAATTATGATGTCTTACCTATCCTCAGAAATAACCGATGTACAGAGCCAGTATAATCTCCTATTTCAGTCAATATGATAGCGAAGCTCCTGTACTCCGACGTTCTTGCTTCGAATGAAATAGGATTCATCAAGAAGGTCTTAAGCTTCTTGATATCTATTTAAATATGTTGATCAAGACACTTACAACAAAATAACGTGTGTTTTACCTCTTTTGTTTCCAAGTCCTTTGCACTTTTGTCGTCCAGATTTGAAATGGCGCCAATGCTTTTCACAATTCTCTGACATATTTACGTTGAACTGAATTTATGAAACTAACCACAGACTTGACGTCCTTGGAAGGAACGGAAAGGCTGTTTGCCTTTCTGTTTGTTTGGCAGTTCTGCTCACAAGAATCCCTCTATGCAAAGTATATCTATTTTACATCCAAATCGGTGCATTGATTCTCAGTTGTGTTAAAAGCATTCTCGAAGCTTACTCTGTTCAATCTAGCATTGAAAGAACCCTTTCCTTAGTTTTGCGGTTTAGTTCAGACCATTGGCGCCGATCATTATGTCGTGGGTTTGATGATGTTAGCATTCACCTGGTTGTGAAAATGACTATTTCAATATCTTAGTCTGTCAAACCAGCTTATCGAAGATTGATGTAAAACTAAAGCATCATTATTGTTGTGCCGTCATATGAACTGCTGGGAGCCGATGCGTCCTAATTTTAAGTTATCGCCTCGAGTAGAATTTTACTTTGGCATTTTTTTAAGTGCCGTGGACGCTCTTGCTGTTCTCTCTTGAGATATATTATACCTTATTTTGCTTTGGACTTCATTGATTGCATCGTGGAGTGATCCCTTTATTAGCCCAGACATTAATTCAATTACATTTTACGCAAGAAAGCTAAATTGCAGTACATAGGTTAAGATATGTAATTGGGCAAGCACGTGCTTTTTGAGGTGACAGGAGTATTTGATCTCCATAGCAATTTTTGCTACCTCGGCCACGTCGCCTTCTTTTACATACGCTACAATACCGACAGCTCATATGGCAAAAAACCTAATGTTATAATCATATAATGAGGCCGGCAAATTGAAAAGTTCTGAATTGCGGCTGCATTGCTAGTAATGCTCTACGACCTATAGTTGTCTGTATATAGGAAGGACAAGTCATGCTTGAAGAAGTAGTCTTGGTAACGGTAAAGTTTAGTACGTAGCATACTGTTCCGGTCATGGGACGAAAAATAGTTCCGGACAGCGTGATCGAATGAATAAGTAGAACACAACAAATCTAGTAATTTTGTTGTTTTTTTTAATCTTTTTTTATTTTCATCGGTTTCTATGATAATAGTCTAAAGAAAAAATGTCAAATACAGTGCGTGGCTTTTTAAAATGCTCTTTCTACTCCAGGCACATTGAAAGGCCAATTAGAAACAACTTTTGCGTTTGGGTTTACACTTAACTGCATTCAAAGGTCAAAAATTTACCTCGAGTGTTCTAAGGTTTCTGTTTGTGGAGAGCTTATTTCCTTATTTGACATTACTACCCGGGTCCCTTCTGGGAAGCAGTACCAATTATGGTTCGATCAATTTGTCGGATATGTCTGTCATCGTAATTCAGTATGACAGCTTGGACGCCGTGGTGCCATGTGCGAGGTATAAAATGCCTACTTCGAAACATTTATGCAAACCGAAACTGAATTCATCATTTTGTTAAGGTCAACTTTTGGCTACACAGATTCGCTGTTTTAACATGGTTAGACCTGGCAACCAGGTATACTAATAGATGAGGTCGTGATTATGGTGGTGATCGTGGTGATGATAGTGATAGTGGTGATAGTTGTGATTGTGGTGATAGTGGTGATAATAATGATAGTGGTGATGGTAGTGATGGTGGTGATAGTAGTGATAATGGTGATGGTGTTGATAATGGTGATGTTGGTAGTCGTGAAGACAGTAATGATCGTGATTGTCGTCCTTGTGGTCGTGGTAGTGGTTGTCGTTGTGGTCGTCGTGGATGTGGTTATGAAAAGTAGAAAGTGTAAAGAGTACATGAGAAGAAAAGAACCTATTTTCAATATGTTATTAATACTCTTTCCTTCACCAGAGTCATTGGCTGCTTTCATTGTGAATTCTGTGTGAATTTCATTTTAAGTAAACCAATATTCAGAGTCACTAATGTAACAAGCTAGAGTATAGTGGTCTCTATATGGTAGCAGTAGTAGTAGTAGTAGTAGTATATTAATATTAGTAATAGTAGTAGAAGTAGTAATAATAGTAGTAGTAGTAGTAGTGGTAGTAGTAGAAGTATATTAACATTTGCAATAGTAGTAGTAGTAGTAGTAGTAGTAGTAGTAGTAGTAGTAGTAGAAGTGGTAGTAGTAGTAGTGGTAGTAGAAGTAGTAGTAGTTGTGGTGCTGGTGCTGGTCGTAGTAGTAGTAGTAGTTATTGCAATAGTAGTAGTAGTAGTAGTAGTAGTAGTAGTAGTAGTAGTAGTTGTTGTTGTAATAGTAGTAGTGGTAGCTGTAGTTATAGTAGTAGTAGTAGTAGTAGTAGTAGTAGTAGTAGTAGTAGTAGTAATAGTAACAGAAACAGTTGTAACGCTTGCGTAACATACACAACTACTTACAAGTCAATCTTATTTCGTCTCGCTAGTGATAACACGCCGAACAAATAGAATAATTGGGACTTGTGTTGTAAAGAACGGAACAGAGTTTACAGAAGACATTTAAAAATAGCAGATCTTTGGGCTTTTATTTAAACTTATGCTTAATTAAACTCTATATTGTCAACGTAAATTGAAGTATAAGCAGATTGATTTTGAAATATAAAGTGATGAATTGCGTGTCGGTTTTTACTCCAATTTGATTTGGAGTGTTGAAGTTTGAATGTCGAAGAATATTTCTAACGACTTGATCAAATTAAGGAGTAAATTGTGAATATGAATGTAAAACTGTACTAGTTCTTTTCGATAATATCTACCATAGTGTACGTAGAAGTCATTTCACTCAGAATACCGGTTTCAGTGAACAGTTGGTCTGAGTTCACGCTGCCGGCAATGCAAAAGAGGATGTGGAAACATGAAGAAATTGTCGAGACTCCGTTTAGCAAAACAGAAATGAAACCCTTTATCAATACTTTCATATGACCTAGAATTATTGTAAGTGATAGTTTTTCTTTTGTTTTCTATTTTACAACGCAAATTCAGTTCTGATTAACGCTTGCATTTCCATTTGAATGCTGAGATATTCTTTGACGTGGTTCAGAGACCTACATCACAGTGTAAGTCTCCCGTCACACGGCAATGCCGTGGAGATAATGGCTAAAGTTTATATAATCTCTGCTTTTTCAATATTTTATTATTTTATATCATTAGTTTTATCATTGTTAACAATCACAATGACAACCGTTGCTTTTGCTTAAAATCGCTTGTAATATCCAAAATGAGCGAAAATCGGCCTGGGAGGCTACTGTGAATGCTATACATTAAAATGAAGTAATTGGAACATATTAGACTTGTTTCCCCGAGCACCATAAGATATATATATATACATTACAAATGGATCAAATGACGATGCAAAGTGTTAATATCAAATACAAGATTTCTATCACACCAGCTGTAATGGCACAATTTTGAATACCTGTAGTTTAAAAGTTTCTATCGCTACGTCGAACTCACCGTAGATAGATGCAAGCTCTGCGTAAAATATTTTTTGAAAATAGTACGCCATCCCTGAAAAATTTCCTTACCGAGAAATAAATATATATTTCTTCACACTACATTTTCGTTGGAGTTGTTTTAAAGACATCTGCTTTTTAATAAAAAAAAGATCCAACCATGTTGTTGTGAGCTCTGTCTATTTTTAACATTCTCGGCATTTGAACCTAAAATATCTTTAAACTGGATTTCGTCTTTTCCTGCCAATACCCTTAATAACAAGTGGCGCGGATAGAAAATTAAGCAAACCTGCATCTCTCAATTCTCTTATATTATCCAAACAGACAAATAGGAACCGTTTTCAGTGTTTATATCATCTCTGGCGATATTTGGATTCAATAAAATTATGACTCTGGTTCCGAAAAGCAGCTATAATCGTCTAATCAAGGTGCTGACATAAAACGTGTATGTAGAGTTGAGATTGCCTTACAGGTTTTCTTACTATATTCCTAATTTTGAGGCAGGGTCATTCTTATGAACGGAGTTTTTATTAAACAAAACAACAATATTTTTGTTTATATTAAGCGTCTTAGTTCTTATCTTTAGTTAATCAAGAGGTACTATTTTCTCAATAGTGTAAACAGTGACGAAATTAATAACTCATCCATGCAATATTATTTTGACATAGACGCCTAATTGGATTGCTGTGTTCTCATTATCCATGTTATTTTTCTCTCGGTTGGAACTAAGCTGCAATAATTGCTGATCAAGAAAGAAAAGAACGATAAATCCGTTTGCAATTAAACAACTTTAATGGGAAAACTAAGCTACGAATCCTAGGGTTTCAATAATAACATTTAAATTTTCACTTACCGATGGCAAACTGTCGCCCAATACTGCTCGCTTGTACCACTCTAAGTACAACCAGCGTACTGCCGTTCTACGCATAGCCGACAGTTTGTCATTGCAGGATCTACATCCATTTGAAAACGACTGTCTTTCGCTCAATATATTCACAGGATGGTCATTCCTTCTATCCTCCATTCTGTATTTTGTTTAGTTCGTTGTATCTGTAAGGTTTATTGACTTGCGGATCTAAAATGAAACAAATATCGACCTTTGATCAAAATCAGAGTGGCGTACCAAACTGTATACATCTCGATGTTAAATACCATTTGATGTGCTTTCTTTGCTAATGTTATATGCAAAAGATATATTCTGATCTGTTCTAAATGAATTATTGATGGTGAGCATTGCCTTGGGCAGCGTGATTCAAACTTTAATCTTAGTCAACATTTTTGGATTTTTAGCTTCATATTTCGCCAGGGATACCGTACCCCGAATATCGTAACGCCTGTTCTGAGGTTATTCAAATCGTTTGAGGGACACCTTTTAATTTTGGAGATTTGGCAAAGGTTTATTGATTTTCTGTCAGCTTAAGATATCGTTGTTTAATTTGGAGCTTCCACTTCCGACTCCTGCTGGTACAAAGCACAAATATGTAGAAAGAATTTAAAAGTCAGAGAGCAAAGAGGAAGGAACTGAAGACAGAAGAGGATGGTGAACTACGTTGCCTTGGTAACCAGGCTTTTGCATATAACACTTAGAGTGTTTTTTGCTAGAAAATTCTGTCCTTTGTGTGCACGGTATTTATGTTGATGGGGTCAAAGGTCACTGTATACAAATCATTAAGTACTTAATATTTATTCAATTATTTTTATAATGACTTTAATCCTTTTCAAGGTCACGCTCTGATGAAAATATGATTTTTAACTTGATTTGGCATAACGAAACAATGATTTTTTAAGGTACCCAGATGTATACTTTGATAAATCCGGGTAGGTCATTGGTTATCAATGAAAAATCATGCCTCTGCTGTAAACAACATTGAATGTTAAACAACTTTAATGTTGAAACATGATACTTGAATGTTTGAACAGCTCGTTCTTTGCACGAGCCATTCTGATGAGGGTGCAACGAAACCGGTCA
Organism: Alatinidae sp. Z8VKAUB7J3; assembly: GCA_010016025.2. Taxonomy (NCBI): domain Eukaryota; kingdom Metazoa; phylum Cnidaria; class Cubozoa; order Carybdeida; family Alatinidae; species Alatinidae sp. Z8VKAUB7J3. The sequence continues at coordinate 6,235 of JAAAKM020002671.1, read as the reverse complement.
ATGGCATTTCACTAATGATTCCATTATTAGATATTATTTACAAATTTTGTAGTACCAGGAATATTTTCCAATGTTGAAACAGTTGTGTAATAGCAAATCAAATTGAAATTGTTAAAGTGAGTAAGTCAAGGAAGTCCTGCGTTGCACAAAATATGTTCAATGCTAATAGTCTTGTGATAATCTACGTGTTCAAGTTCTGCAACAGGAACATGTAAAGCAGTTTTGTGTAGTTATTTCAACTCGTGTCTTCGTGCTGAAAGGATATTTCATCTCTATGAATATAAGTCTTGATTATGAGTATACAGAAATGTATCGTCTTTAGTATCCACTGCACTTTTCAAGAGAAATTTCATACGAGACGATATCTAACATAAGAATCGAGGAATGGATCAAGTCTTGAAGCAAAGAGGTTGTAATCAATGTAGTGCGGATAACTGTATTTATGTTAAACATGTGGGAGATAAGTTTATTATACTTTCTCTGTATGTGGACGATATCATTGTAGTCTCTAATGGCGTAGATGTGATGAAAGGAGAGAAGGAAAAATTGAAGGAGAGATTTTAAATGACGGATATAGGGCCAGTAAAATATTGTCTAGGTGTAGAGATCGTGAGAGACAGACAAGCTAAGAAAACATGGCTTTCGCAGAGACAATATGTCGAGTCACTATTGAGAAAATTTGGAATGCAAGATTGTAGACCAGTGAGGTCCTGATGCAAGATACTCACCAGGATATATCCATAATTTTAAGTAAATTCTAGTCTTGAATTATCCCCGATTTTTAAGCAGAGTTGTATGTAGAGGAAAATTTTATTGTCAGAGAAAATATGTCTATTTTTATCCTCAAAGAAAGACCATGGCCAAGACATAAACATATAAACTGATATCGAACATTTGTAAATGTTAAGCATTTGTTTACATCACTGCACTATTAATCTCACTGACAGTAAATAAGCGTCGTAATATTAATGAAACTTAAGTACGCAAAAATTACGGTTATAACTTGTTTCCGACGTTTCGGAGTCACCTTGACACCATTCTCAGGGAAATTTTATTACAATGAATCAAGCTCTATTTATACAACAAGGAAGAGTTAACACAAACACAAGGAAGAGATTCCACAAAATCTAGTGGACAATTTTTACTTGCTCGCTAAATGTGTTAGCAAGTTCGATTGCCTAATCAAAGAAATGCTACACATTCGCAAGCGCTAGCCCGTGGGCAATGTGCAAACCGATTCAATTTGCGCAAAGGTATTTAGATAATTATTTAGTTTTTTTCACTCTTTACTTGTTGTATAACTAGAGCTTGATTCATTGTAATACAATTTCCTTGAGCATGGTGTCAAGATGACTCCGCAAAGTCGGAAACAGGTTATAACCGTAATTTTTGCGTACTTATGTTTCACTAAATCTCTGTTGATCATGATATTAATGACAACGTTTTTCGGGGGGAAAAATTAGTTAACCCATATGCATGAAATTGTTATTTAATGGACGTGAAAATGCCTTATCAAAGACATTTTGTGACTTTAAAGACATTTAGGGCAGTCTTTCTTTACATCGGGTCAGTTAAAGCTTCGTAAGTGCTGATTTTCGAGTGATTTAGCAAGATTTATACCGTAGAGGTATACGATTAAGTGCCCTGTGGTATCGTACAAGCAACTGATCACGTGCATGGGGTAGCAACGTTCATTTTACGTGAGACCTTATGTTATTCAGCAGTTTAGGGCTTTTGCGTATCATACTGGCCTGAAGGATCAGGTTGTTTATTTGAAACCTAACGCTTCAATTTTTGGAACATACTTTATGGTACCATACATTTTATAGACTTAAGACCCAGGGCAGTTTGTCTAGACATGTTGAGAGGTGTTTGCTAATGCTTAACAAATTTAGTTTTGACAAATGGCTTGAAAATAAATCACTCGCATCAATTACCTACGCTCTCAAATGTTGCTTTCATGCTAGAAGAGGGCTGCGTTACCGCCATATGGTTCACATTATGTGTTTCGCTATTGATCTGTTGTTTAGATTTCTTATTTCGCTCGAGGCAACAAAACGTCTCGTAGAGTAAGAGCGTCAAACAATCTACGTCAGTATTAATTTGTTATGACGGATATTACTCATTTGCTATTTACGTCACGTATAGTAAATACATGACTGATAATGATTTGCAAACATGACGGAGGAGATAGTACAAACATAACGGTTTGCACTTAAATCAGTAGTAAGAAAAGCGAAGCAAAGGAGAAACGCTTCATTTGATGGGATTTCTCAAAGACGTAAACATGGCGGCCCTGTAGTGCGTGACATTTCAAAGATAGGTATAGGAAAATAGCCAAAACAACGATAGAACCAACACGAGTCTACAAAAAATTAGTGACCAGGCAAGAATATTAAATAGTGTATCCAAATTAAAACTGAGAAACTCGTTATCTAACCCCATAAATTTATTTGCTTATAAAATTGTGTAAGCAAAGTACATTCACCGACTGATAACCCTGAAAGCCCTTCAATGTCGTGCATTATTTTTATTTAAAATATCTGAGTATAATACATATCCCTGTAGAACACCTTGCTTTACATTTTAGAAGTCGTTTACTATGATATTTATCGTCAGACGTTAATAAAGAAGTAGGCCTGCATCAAGTGCCCTCTTCGATCCAAATAACTTCATCATGCTAAATACGTTAAATGCAGGGTGTAATATACGGAGCATGAAGAGTGATTTTTGTGGTTCTTTTAAACATTTAGTCTCGATGATCTTTAGGATATAAGCAGCTTTTGTAGCTTCCTTTGTTTAATTCATAAAACAAACTCAGATTCGTTGTTATTTTTTCGTAAATATTCTTCAAGAGTAATGACTTTACCTGACTTATGCGACATTTGGCCATATGGAGGTAACATTCGATCGCGTCTAGGTTGTAAAAGAAAGAATAAACTGACTCAACGATCTTCTGTTTCTTCATACCAGTTCCAAAACGAATTCCTCAAGAACTTGTAGCGTTTCATTTGATACTTTTCGTTTGAAATCTTTCGTGTTTTAAATTATTTGTTTACCGTTATTCTAAAGAACTGCCCGCTCTTCGAAATCCCTTGCAATGATACTGTCTTGCCCGATTTATCATTTTATCAGCGTCCTATGTGTTTATCCCGTCTGTCGAGGACAATCTAAGACCCTATTTACACGGGTACGTGTCCTTGTGGAACTGTACCAGAACTGGATCGGCCTTGCTTTTACATGGGACTAGGTGGATCTGAACTTGCTTGGATCTGGTAAAATGCATAAAATGCAATCAAGGGGACTTTGAGTTGGTGAACTCACCTTTATTATAAGTAAAACGCCAAATGTGAAAACTTCATTGACAACGTTTCGTCTGACAGACTTCGTCAGGTTACTACTGAAAATTGGCTAAACTAAACTCAGAGACCTACAGTATAGATATAAAACCTAAACTCGAATTGCAGTGTGGTACATTCCAACGAGAAAATTCTTTTGTCGTACAACGTAAATCGCCTATGATGCTAAGGGAATACAAGAATACAGGGAGCTGAGGCACACAAGAAAAAAACAAGAAAAAAAAGTGGGGATGGATAATAAAATGAGGTAAAGTGGGTACGAGAGAAGTGGAGGCCAATCCAAATAAGTAAAGAACTAAGCAAACTGTTGGACAAGAAATCTAAAATAATAGTCAAAAGTTGAAAGGGGGATTTACGTAGGGATCATAGGCAATTTACGTTATTACGACAAAAGAATTTTCTCCTTGGAATGTACCATACTGCATTTCGAGTTTAGGTTTTCTCTCTGTACTGTAGGTCTCTGAGTTTAGTTTAGCCAATTTTCAGTAGTGACCTGAAGAAGTCTGTTAGACGAAACGTTGTCAATGAAATTTCCACATTTGGCGTTTTACTTATAATAGAGGTGAGCTCAACAACTCAAAGTTCCCTTGACTACATTTTATACAATTTCTTTTAAATCATTTCTTAATTTATCATTGTTAATTCAGAGAAATTATTTATTGCTAGACGTAACTCTTTCTCTCCGGTAGTCTACTTAAACAACTTGTCGGTGTTTTAATAACTTGACGGTGGACTATGTACCTTTCATTCATAGAGCTCACCTTTTTAACATTCGTCAATTCAATTTAAAGCTGCAAACTGCTTTTTAATAGCTTAACTCCACTTTTGACTAGAGAAATAGAAAATATGTCACCAGCTGTGATCGAACCCATGATAATTCCATATTTGTTACGAAAGTGTTAGCAAGGAACTTCGTGTGGAGAACACTTACATGTGTGTTAAGTTGTAACAAAAACTTCCCGGTTAGGCAAACTGGATATATCGCTTATGTGACCTAGCAGCGAGAACGAGTTGACTAGAATTGACTTAAAAGCTGTAGTAATGTTTCTTTAGGTACAAAGTGAAACCAAAATCATTCACTATGCTTACTTTGTGGTACCGTTGTTTTCACTATTTTTGTTTAACAACTGCAGTCATCAATGGACATTTTGGTAGATCTGTGCTCTCCACAACAGTCAAATGTTTTTGGCAACGTTTCTTGCTTGCCATAAACTGAAATGGAGGTCATGGTGGCAATTTTCTTTTAGCGTTTAAGGCGGTACTGCAGTAGTTGTGTTGCCGTAGTCAGTAAGCCTGTACATGTGTTGCCCCCAACCATTGCGAACAGTGGCAGACAGACTCCGTGTCTCTGAAGACAGCATGTCAAAGACGTTGATTATGGTTCATAAACCGCATTTACTTTCACCAAATCTCAGCTTTCCCTATGAAATATTCTGTTGAATTTCTGCATGAAATTAGTAAATCTTGCTTGAAAATGGCAGCATGATCTCGTGATTTTCGTGATAACTCGATGTTGATCACCAGCTCTTTATGGTAATGATTTTAAAGCAAGTGGAAGTTTAAAGGGGCCGAGCGTTTGCATCTCGCACCTGCTATCAAATCATATCAAGTACGTATTCTGGACCTTCTCAATCAATTTGCCACCCCTTTGTTTATCATCTACGTTTAACAATTCCATGAAGATGCGATAATCATGTTTTTGAGTCAGTAGATATATTTTTTGCAGATTTTTTTTCTCCTTTCTCAGTAACCCCTTACATTACAGAGGCTTTACTGCATATTCACCACGATCCTAACTCATTTGGATTGAGTAGAAATTTGAATCAATAATTCAGTGAAGTAGTATTTTTCAGCTGTATAGCAGGGCAAGCAGTGTGTTTAAATGATACATTGAGCTAAGTAGGACAGATTCTTAAATATGGGGATCGTTGGCATAAATTTTGTTGCCTTGTTTTGGGTGAAATCATTGAAGAGATCCAGGCTTAAAGGGCTTAATCATAGCAACGCATAATGATCATTCACAGCTAAACGAAAATAGTATTACAAAATTTGAACTTCTAGTACGAGCTCCAGACCCAGATAATGTCATGATCACATTTCTTTCTCGTTCATTTCGCTAGGATTATGTGTTGTATCTGTTCTCGTTTATGACACATTGATTGCAGGTTCTTTCCATAGTCCATGAGAGGCGGTCCTACTGGGTGGTTGAGCTTGTTTCATGGCTTGCTTCGCTGCCCGGTAGCCTAAATTACGGCCCCAGCTGCCCTTTATTTATTAGCTAGACTTGTTTACTGGCTTTTCTGTTTATGTAGGGTAGTTTCAATGTCGGGCCCACTGCTCGTTAGGGGTCTTTGATTGAGAGACTGCGAAAAGGATTTGGAACCTCTATCAAAATATTTCTGTGCCTTTTATCACCCTTAAGCTTTCGAGAACTACTTTTTTGGCATGTATTACATGATAAAGTTGATCATGTCTTGATTTGTTGTGCTTTGCATGTACGTGTCAAAATAGGTAGAGACTAAAGTCATGATAAACTCTATCATCAGTGACAATGACTGGGTCGAAAGTTTTTATGATGTCGTCACCAGATGAGTGGAATTTAATGTAAAAAAGATCGTCAGATTGGCTCTTCATATTCGCCGGAAATATGATAGCATCGTCAAAAACAAGCAAAATCGTTTATATTTAGAGTCGAATCACGTGTTAAGTGTATAGCCAAGTAACGAAACAATCACCATGTAGGCCAAAATTCCTGGTACTAAAAAATTTGTAAATAATATTTAATAACGGATTTAGTGGAATGCCATTGACCGGTTTCGTTGCACCCTCATCAGAATGGCTCGTGCAAAGAACGAGTTGTTCAAGCATTCAAGCAT
>JAAAKM020002670.1:2811-13224 GCA_010016025.2 Alatinidae sp. Z8VKAUB7J3 | reverse complement strand
ATCTTCCAGATGTGGGACTCCAGGGCAAGCTCTCAAGTCATTCATTGGAATTTTATCCATTATTGTTGAGGCACAGATCAACCTTACCATGGCATTATCGTTCCTGACCAATCCATGACAGTCATCCACTGTTACCGCCCATGTTTCACATGCATGAAGCATAACATCATGAACACTTATAACAAAAAATGCGTCCAGGTGTTTTCCAGGGTGTATCTTTGATTGATAATATTGGAAGGTGCTCTCTGAACCTTTCCGTGCAGATTTCACTCTGGCTTTTACTGCATCTTTACACCTTGGGTTATCTCCAATTATATCTCGTAGATAGCAAAAAGTGGGACCACTTCAAAGGCTATGCCATCAAGCATAACATTTTCTGGAGCAGGTTGCAGGATTAGACTTCTGCAAGTTGACCACACAAATTAAATGCCCTCCCTTAATTTTCCTTTGGTTCCAAAGCACTTCTTGTGAACCCAATGTGAACCAGTGGAGCAGTATATAGATAGAGTTGTTGCCAACACCGTAGTTGCGTACTCCACAAGGCCACTTTCCAGTCTTCTGACGATTATTGGAGCCCAGCTTACAATGGAGAACTTTGGTTCTATGCATGTTCACACACAAGCCTTTTGATTCCAAATTCGCCTTCCAGAGAGTAACCTTTACTGAGGAGCTCTTCTGATGAATCAGCAATCACAACAAGGTTGTCCACGTACAGGAGCTCCCATGGACAACTGGTGCGAAACCCTTGTGAGAGGGCCTCCATTACAATAATGAAAAGGAGGGAGTTGAGAACAGACCCTTGATGAACACCAACATTCATTTTGAAGCCTTCACTAAATTTGTCGTTTATTCTCACACAAGATCTAGGAGTATCGTACATAGCCTGGACAGTTCAAACAAACCATTTGTCAATTCCAACGTTGTGCATAGATCACCAAAGAACCTTCCTGGGAATTGGGTCAAAGGCCTTTTCAAGATCAGCCAAAGCAAAGAAGAGGTTTTTGCATTTACCTACATACTTCTCTTGAAGCTGATTTAGAATGAAAGTGCATTAGTGGTGCCTCTGCCTGGCATAAAACCGAACTGCATGCCGTCAATTGATACTTGAGATCTGATGAAGGCCTCAAGCACCCTTCCAAAACCATTTAAAGAATCTTAAGAAGCTTCAAACCTCGAAAGTTACCTTGGTCTAGAGAGACGCCTTTACCTTTGAATAGGTTTATGATATTTGGTCTGTTCCAATCATCAGGGACAGTTTTGTGCTGGATGATAAGGTTCAGCAATTTACATAGATGAGGGATGATGGCATCATCCACAGCTTTTAGCATCTCAGCAACTATACCTGTTGGACCCACAACCTTGCCAAATTTTAACTGAAGAATTGCGGCTGTTACCATTTCATGGATGATTTGAATTGCAGGACCAGCAACAGGATCAGCATCAGTCAAACTGGTCTCGTCCCACGGAAACTCCTCATTTAGTAACCTCTGATAGTGTTCCTTCTATGCCGGTAACTTGTCTTTGGCAATGTATGCAATATGACTCCAAAGACATTTCTCACCAACGATATCTTGATTATCAAATTTCAACTTGCGTGCACTCTTGAAAACATGGTTTAATTTTGCCATTTCATGGAGGTTGCTGAAGCTGGCTTCTGAAACGGTTTGCAAGATACACCTCACGCTTTGCTCGACGTTTGGCGGCAAGGTAAGTTTTTTGGGGACCACACTTTTTCCACAGTTTCCTTTTCTCCTTGCCAAATCAACATTACCAGTCCACCACAAAGTTTCTTTTCTATCAAAGGACTTGAGAATGCAGGACTTCAGGCCCAACCAAGTTGCCTCAACGTCATTGCTATTTTTTGCACCCTCAAGAGCTTCTACAACACAGGATTTGAATTCTTCACACACATTGTCACCTTTTAACTTCCATGTATGCTTCCGGACAGGTAATGTTCTGGGCAGAACATTGGTCGATTTCAAAGTAATATCAGCAGCAAGAAGCTTATGCTCCGGGGTGCACTCTTCACCGTTAATCACTTCAGCATCCGTTATATACTTCAGCTTGGCTCTAAGTGTCAGAATAAAGTCAATTTGTGATTGATGATCGTCAGATCTGTAGGTAATTAACCTTTTGGGTGCTTTAACAAAACGTGTGGTGATGATGGCCAAGTTGGCTGCGGTCCAAAAATCTAGTATGCGGACGCTATCAACATTACATAGACATAACCGTGACCACCATGGATCCCGTCAGAGCCATTTGCTTCACCACCTACATGCCTTTTTAGGTCACCATATACAATCAGGAACTCATCCCCCGGAGCAATTGACATCTATCATAGAAGTTTGTTGAAGAACAGATCTTTCTCATGATCTGGTAAACAAGTCTGGGGTGCATATGCACTGAAACCTCGAGTGATTTTTTCCAAACATAACAGGAAGGTAGATAAATCGGCTGTCTATTCTTTCCACTGAAGGGCTTCCTCCAATAGCAAATCAACACTACCAAACCCTGATTTGTTTCCACACCTCCGCTAACATTTCTGTTCATGCTAGTCTTATTGACTTACATTACCAACTGTTTGCATGGTTTATTGTCATTGTTAGTGCTTACTAACAATTCAAGTCCCAATACCAAGTACGTGTTAATTGGGAATGAGAATTCCATTGCATTATGGAATCGCTACACATTGTCAATTTGATCTGAGTAGGGTGACAACGTATTTGGTGCCGGAAGTAAATAAATTTAAACCAAAGCAGGGCTCTAGGCATGTCTTAAACTGTTACTGGTACCAAGCTTGTTTACACATTTATTTACACACCCACCCAACTGAAGAAGTGCTATCTCACTCAGAGATCAATTCACTCATATACAATTTTATGTAACCATCTACCATCAGGTACACTTGCAAATCTTTGATCTATGAACCGCAAGAGATTATCAAGTAATAAACAGTGGAACTGTTACACTTTCACACTTTCTAAATGCATCATGTTAATGTAAAACTCAGAAACTTCATCGTGTCAATCCAGATTGAATTTATAAATATCTCTAACTATGTAATCATTACTATAATGTATATTTGTATTTCCATGTGCTGAATAGAAATAGATATCTAAACTGATATTGAATTGAATCGCAACTTTGATTTTCCTTACAATTTTTAAGGGCTTAAAAGTGACAATGAAAAAGCATCCTGAGTGCTTTAAATTACATGGGGATTTGGAAGAAAGAAACAGGAATGTGTCTAGTGACGCAGTAGTACTTTATGATGGTAAGGAATCCGTTCAACTTTATTCTGTATACAAAGATAAGAATTTGATTCTAGTGGCGTTTCACTAGCTCAGTGGTCACTATCCTTGCTAGTTAGAGTCACTACTATTACATTAGGTTGCGAATTATCTTGCTTTGGTAGTAACTAGAATCCTTCGATCCTTCTATCCTTCTTCTTGCTTTTCTTTTTCTTCTAGTTTTTCTTGTTCTTCTTCACCTTCTTGTTCTTCTTTTTCTTAATTACTCCATCATGATCAGCATGGTCCTCCTCCTCCTCCTTCTCCTGATCATCATGATTATCATCATGATCGGGAACCAGTTTGGCAGAAGGTAACGTCAACATCTGGAATATGCCCTCTCCCAATAGATGCCATCGTTCTTGTTGATTTATGAGTATGAACACGGTGTTTTTGTCAAACGGTAGCAACTCCCGCTCTTTTTTATAAGGAGGTTAGAATCTGTGACTGAAACAAGAACTTTTATCTCTCGTTGATCTGATTGCCTTGTAGGCCCTGTACGCGATCTTTGTCCTTTGGCCCCTAATAATGTAAACACTATGGCTTGTGCTGCCATCGCAGCTTCGAATTTAGGATTTGATGTTGTTCAAGGATGCCTGGTTGCTGATCCAAGGTAAGAAGTACGTGGTTAGTGAAGATGCGATAGAAACGTGATCGCTTTCGATGGTTGTTTGTGCCAGGGTAGTAATTAAGTTTGAATCAAATTGCTTCATACTTGTTGTTATACTTGTTATCTTAGTAAAAATACATCATCAAAGAAAACCCGCTTTCATGTAGAAGTTTTTAAAATGTAATTTGCAATTGTAATTTTGATTATCGATCCGATCACCGTCCGTTTGTATAATACAGTCTTACAGATTTCAATTTTCATGGTATTGACTTGTTCTAATACTCTCTTTAGACTCCACAGAGTTGATAAAGTAATCCGTACAAAATTTATACACAAATAATGTAATGAAAGCTGCATTACTTTAATTAAAACGATGCGATACCTTAATTTGGGATTGTTCATTCCCATGTATATGAGCCAACATGTGAAAGAATTTCAACGATTGGATGTCATTCGTTTATCGCAACAGGAATTGAAGCAAAGCTGTGTAAGCCTAGAGAGCATTAGGAAAATTTAACAGCTACCAAGGTGGAATAGTCTGAGAGGGATAGATTAGGGAGTTATTACCGATAGGGGTAAGAATTTGTTGCTCTTCCCTAAATAGTGCAGTAGACAAACTTTGCGACTTTCTCTATAAAGCACTTGCCCTATTGGTCAATGTTTATACTATGGGCATTTACACTAAAATATGCTGTTGATTCCTGTATAAGCCTTTTCTCTTATTGTTGACTAGTTACATTTTATATAAAATTTGCCAGGAGTTCTTGAGTTAATAGAGCACGTAGATCACATACTAAAGAAAGACAGTCTTGACAAGGGTACGTTTAGAGGCTCGAATGGAGAAGACTTACCCACAATCAGGTTTGAAGAGTAGTCATACAATCTGCCCCTGTACACCGATCCAGCTTGTCAATCAAACAATGCCAATTGACCAATCAATTTGCGGAAGGAAAAAATTTTCGCACAATATTTATTAGGCCCGTCAAGCACAAAGAATTTTAAAGAGAAATAGGGTCAAATCCTTGTAATTTATACCTCCCTTCAGGCGGATGATAGCTATTCCATTTTACGAGATTACTGCCAGAAAATCTTCAGAATTCGAGAGTAACTCTTCCAGAAACAATACGCAAAGAACTGATACGTAGCCGCAAATTGTTGGTACAGATTTTAAATTGTCACGGACTAAGGTTAACGGCGTATATATTAACCAAAAATCGAATGAATTTCTCAAAATTTTAAATTCTTTGAATGAAGAAATTATTAAGTATATAGAGAAACGCTTGTAGTGACTTCCATTTGCGAAAGGAAGATTTAAAATAGTGGTATTAAACGAAAGGGAGAGTCTAAGCAGAACTGTTCTTTATGGTCCAGTTGTCATCTTCGATTCTGATTTTGATCGGCCCTGTAGCGGTACCGCTTGCGACTAAACTCATTTTATTACCTTTTTTATCTTGAAGTTACTATGTTTAGGTTGCGTAGTATCTTGAAGACGAGCAATTTTTGAGAGGCAGGTCACTAGGAAATAATGCTGTGAAAGTTTTAGCGTGCTTGCCGTTCGTGCTTTCAGCCTGAAACCGATTATATAAAACCGTGTTTCTGTTAAGGATAAAGTAAACAATTGACTAAAAAATAGTGCCTGCAAAGCAAAATGTCTTTTTGCATTTTGTCGTGGATGTGCCCCATCCATGTTTACTTGAAACGGCACGTGCAAACAATCCTGTAGGGAGTCGTCGCTTTTTCATTACACAGTTTTATCCGCAGCGAGCATATATCTTGGTTACCTTAAACTAGGGTTTAAGAAGCATGAAGAAGCACGTACTTACACAAAAATTTATCTGCTCTTTCAACTCGCAAAGAAATTGTAGTCTGGCTGAACAGGAAGCTCAAAGGGCAACCGCTTCGCGACCACACTCTGGTTAAGCTTCCGCTAATATGAGTCAAAGTAAAGTATTACACTCCTGCGTACTATTAAGTTTACAGTTTCACTCATTCTCGACTGCATTTGTACTGAGCCAACTAGAATTATTGATTTGCGTCCATCGGCTTGCTGTTAAAGCAAGACGTAATGCTTTTTCTTGGCTACAACCTACTTGTTTGGCTGTCTCTTGGACTCACTTGTTTACAAATGAGCTGCCAAAACGGCCTCCCGGCCTACAAATCTTGGAGGCTGAGCAGAAGACAAAATCTGTATCGGTGTATTCTAATCAAGAGGCGGACTTTTCCGTCACCTTTAATTATGATATTTATTTGTTTATTTTGGACTTTTCTTGGTGTAGTTTAGATTGCCATATTGTAGAGGTCGAGGCCAAAGGCCCTGGAACTCCTGGGAAAGAATTCATAGTTAAGACAGTGAGAATTAACCCATCGGCCCAGGGTGCTGTAACTGGAAATGCGACGTATGCGTCGTTTTTCAGTAGTCTTCTTGGTAAGTAGCGAGGCACACCTCAACTTGTAGTTATTATTTGCTAATTTGACCATCTATCAAATACGCTATTAAACCGGAAACGCTCGTTAGGCCGTAACGACCTTGGTTACGTGGTGCCAACGACATTCTTAATACAGTATTTCTTAATGTCGCTGCAAAAATGTCCACTCTGTAGGAAATATAAGGCAATATGTGTTAATGATTTATGATAGATTAAGATAACCTGTAGGTATAATTCGTAGAGAGAATTCTTTTATAGGTGAGAACTCTAAATCTGTAGGAATATTATAAGCGCCTCGCTAGAAATACTGTGCTGAGTATGTCGTAGGCACCACGTAACCAAGGCCGTTCTACCTTGTGGTTTAGTAGCGTATCTTTGAGTGTCTGATGGGGTGGAAAAGTTTAGATATTCTAAAAACGCTAAAATTCAGAAATAAGTGTATTTTTCCCAAACCTGCTTGAAGATATAGTCTACGGAGTAATACGCATCTTCCCGCAGTTTTGTTTGTACTGATACAACATCCTCCGTCTGAACATGTCATGCTTCAATGCATAATGTCAAAACTTTTGCCAGTAGTTACCGGAAGATAAAAATTGACTGGGACTAGCAAAAAGCGGTCAGCTTGCGGACATTTACGTCGACCAACGATTTCACCAAAAACTGTATTGAAAATTTGTTCCCTTCATTGTCATACTTTGTCAAAGTCGAAATTTGCTAAGGAAAGGATATGATCTTGCCGCATAAATGCTCCAGATTTAGGTCAATAACAGCAATTACTTAGTCATAGAAGTATTGTTGATGTGCTAGTTTTGTGCTGTGCTACCATTCTCTTCCTAATAGTATAAGTGTTTCATATCGATGTGATTCCGTTGGTACCTGCATTCACGTTAACAGCGAATTTGTGCATGCAAGGACATCGAACTTCCACTTTCGTTGGCCACCAAACTATACTTTAATATAACTGTCACTAAAAGCCGATCTAGGTACTAAAATCCTATTAACCTCATGAAAAAGGTCAAACAAGGCAATTAATATTCGATTAAAACTTGAGAATCCAAATCAGAAATCGAGATAAAGTCGCTAGTGATGCGAGGCACATTATTAAATTAGAGTTGAACAATACGAAACAAAGGCGAAGGTTAAGTCAGTGCGACGTCATAGACGGTAGCTGTCTTTGATGCACCGATTACTTTGAAGAGTTTTGTTAATACGCAAGCTAACTTTTACACAATAGGGTTATTTTGGGGAAGCTGTATGTTTAGCAAAACGGAAGACTAGAAATAGTTATATAAACCTTCTAAGACTTAAAATAAAACTTTTTATTTATTAAGAAGATGTAAGGGATACTTATTTCGAATCGTTTTGCCATACACTAGTCTCTAGAATGGTCCCGAGCTTAGTTTTTATAGGACCTCTGTGTCTCGAGTAAATTAGGAAAACTTTATAGAGTTGAATTATATTACACCGTTGAAAATAATACGTGCACGCGTGACACGTTTTCCGTCAATTATATCATTGCAAACCGCGTACGTTCTATATGGTGCATTTAAACATACGACTACCCTTGGACGGAGTACTCGACCTAGACGTTGAGTACTTTCGAATACTTTTACTGAACACTTTTCGAATATTGCCAAATGGGAAGGTGTCTGTGTTTGTGTCTTCGCTTTGGCTAATTTTAGCTAGAGTTGCTGCATCGCGAATCATTCTCGTGCTTGAAATTCATTTTGGTCAACGTCCAAACCCATGTAAGGTTTACTGCTAGAAATTAATCTTTCGAACACAGATTTGCGACTGGAAAAGCGTCAGTTCTGTAAAGAATTTTGATTCTAAGATAAAAATTAAAATCTGAGAAAACATGATTGGGTGATGGAAGTTGAAAACATTGGAAATCAATAAGCAGAGAGTGGCTGGAATAAGAGTAGGTAATGGAAATGTTTTCGAAAACTGATCAGCGGGACAGGACGATTATTAGGCACAGCGTAAATAGTTGCTTCTGAACAGTATTATATATCAGGGATGGATCCAGAGGACGAAAGGGACGCAAGTCTCCTAGTTTTTGCCGCGCAATCCTTTTCACACAAGAAGTTTACCCTTGCGGAGTAAAAAAGTGAGATCGGATGCAAGCCCCTGACAGCTAAATTATCAAATAGAAAACCAGCTTGTTTAACTCTGTGCGAGAGTACATATGTGCCGTGTATCTGGCGCCTTTAGTTTTGCGCCAACCACCCATTTCCGTCTGATACTTCGGGGTCTAACACCGTATATGATACATCACGACACTGATATCGTATTGAACAAGGAAACTTTGTCTGTCAGACCTGTAATAACTAACACCATGTTTTATGTTTTGCGTTGTAGCTGCCGGCGGAAGAGGACCAGGAGTGCATCTCTGTTAGTTAATCTCGCCGTCCGCATTTTTTATAACTCAATATCACAGTAGAGTGTGTATGTGTATTATTCAAGATTATGGACTTCATGAAGTGATGTATAATATATCAAAACGAAGTTCCTTGGAGATTTTTAGGATTGTTTAGAGGATAAATAATATGACGGACTCTAATTTCTTTGTAATGTTAGTATTTATATAGATGGATTTGTATTAATCGAGTAGAACTTTTACACAATGCTCATGAAGTAAGTAACTAAAGGCCTGGATAATATTTATTGTTGTCAATTTTAAGTATGAAATATAGTTGTTACACCCAGTCACAATAGCACTGTATTCTTCTTGAGACATGGAAAACCAAGTCCTCTTGGAAGTGGAGATTTATAGACTGAAAATACTCGTATTGCTATTTTCGCTCGTTCTCTTTTATTAAGAATATTATTGATCTTCATAAAGTTATCTTTAATGACTTGATGTAATAAAAATGTACTTCATGCGAATTTCAATGAACGGGAAAATGAGCGTCGGTCTCTGTTGAAACATGGAACGGGGACAATTTACAGTGCCTGCAGTATCGCGTGACATACTATGATTGCCCTTTAGTTCAGTTTTGGCATTCTTTGTAATTCCTCAGTGTAGCCCCCCGACAAGCAGTGTGGCCGTTTACAAGAGTGTGTGTTTCGAAAAGGGAAGGAGGGCATGTGTGGGAATGATCATTGAGATTACGGGGGGTTGAATACTTTCAAGATTTCATATATTTACGATAGGTGATACAACTATTTTTTAACAAATCTACGATAGAAATGCCCGCAAGGCATCTGGGAATCTCGGAATCACGCCCGCTGCATCACGTACCGGCGATTACAGGCATGGTTGAGAGGAGGTGTTACTCATGGAATGAGCCATTGCGACATAGAAGTCTTGGCGCACTTCTTTTAACTTTTTGTTGCTGTTTTTTTGTTTGTCTGTCTTGTTTTGTATTGTTTGGATCCGTACTTCCTCTCCACTCTATATTCTTGTTTAGCATTCTTTGTACCCTTTGTCTCACCCCAAAGAGATTTGGCATTTCCAGTTACACTTTGTAAATTCCTTTCTGACTTTTATAGATGCAAATCAAGCAAGAGTAACAACTTGCCTCCATAAAAGTTGGAAGGAACTCTGTAAGCATAATGGGATAGGTTTTTCCAAATTTATCTTCAATAAGATATGAATGTAAGTTGTAAATTCTAATCTCAACAAAATACCTTAAAAATAGCAACGTAGGCAAAAATATTATGGGTGTCTAAGAAGTGGCAGCTGATATGTCTTGCTCTCTTCAAAAAGAGTAAGGGATGTGCCCTCTCCGACCTACACCGGTCCTTGCCCATGGACAGGTTAAAATTTCTGGACCTCCACAGAATTAAAGCGTCTGTGATTAAGTAGATTGCTATACGTTTTTAAGAACTCGAACAACAGGTAGTGATGCGCGAATAGGATCTGCAGATTCTGCAGATACTAAATGACTTACGCATCAGCAGATTTGAAGACGGAAATATTAGATATAATGAAGAGCATTTTCGCTCTCAATAAAAACTCTTTTATATACTATTTTATATATGGTTGTCCGGGTATGGCCCCAGGGTAATCACAACTTACGGTCACACCGGTACTTACGAGCTACGTCGTACATGTGTCTATGACATCAGCGAATATTGCTCG
>JAAAKM020002669.1:0-13225 GCA_010016025.2 Alatinidae sp. Z8VKAUB7J3 | reverse complement strand
AATGGTCTTTCTACTTAGACGGATAAGCAATCTTTGTCTCGATTGTGCAGGGTTTCTAATCGATATAGTGACGTCAGGGATCTTGAATAGATAGTCGCCAATAAAAATCAAATCAGAAAGTTCTCTTGTTTTGGCAACTCTAATATAATAGATAAGACACCATATCACGTTTTGGTCTAGCTGATGAATAAAAGAAATATGTAACCACATTGTTTGTCTGGTTAATTTTGTTGAAACAATAGAGGCGCATAGTTGGTTGTACAAGAAACCGTTTTTAATGGGCAAAAGAGTAGTCATACTTGCATATGGAAGGCTTCAGTACGTTATGGGACGAAGTCTATTAGTATGTCCGTCTAAGGCATCATAAGAACACATGGTAGCACAACTTTTCAATGTCGATACTTTGAAATCAGAATGATTTACTTCTCATACACCACTCTTTCCTTCCGTTAGGTCAATCAACAAAGATGTTTACGCCACCACTACACCTGTGGTTGCAGTATCTTTGATTGAAGCTCACTCATCACAACCTTAGGCGATGAATCGCTCATCTGCTTCGGTTGCATCGGTTTATTGATAATTGGCAGCTTCACATCCTTTATCCTATAATTTCACCTTTGACTCTGGCAGGGTGGCTCTTTGGCAACCCGTGCTTTGCCCCGGTTAACCCACCCGATCTGGTAAGGTAAGGGTACGCCACTCTGTATCTTAGACCGGTTCCAGGCCTTCATCTACGTGTCAGTCTGTTTGTCTATCCATAGAGATCTTTTTCTTTTTCTTGTCCCTTACAGAAGTATCAGTACTCTTCATCATTCTTCGCTATAGAAGCCTTTCCTTGGTATCTTCTTCATTCAGGCCTTTCTGACCCAAGTCTGATTGGAGAAAGTCTCGTCATCTCTTCTTTTTCTGCCTCCCTTGACTTCCTTGTTCCTACGATGGTGCTTCCATTGCAGTGCTACTAGTAATTATATTTGACTCCTGTAGCGACGTCATCCATTGTTTGAAGAACAAGTCATTTCTTAATTGCGATTGAGAATAATGGACAATACAACACACAGTTAGTAAGAGATCGAATTTGAAGAAAACATGACGGCGTAGCCAGAAAAGTAAACTTGGCCTGGTTCCTTTTGTTTCTGTCGTTCTGGTGAGTTTTTAGCCTTTTGATATTATGATTATATAGCAACACGCTAAACTCCTGCTCTTTTAGGCATGCCATTGATTCTTATCTCTTTTAAAATTTATGGGGTCGTTGGGTATTCTCGCTCCTTCCACAGTCGCCAAAAGTAATGTCCAGTATCCACCTAAGAATATGTACGCATTTCAGTTTCCCCTAGGAGTTCTGGACAGTGGCATTTCACTAATGATTCCGTTATTAAGTATTGTTTAAGTAATTTGTAGTACCAGGAATCTTTCCCGAAAGTTTGTTTTCTGTCTGCGCTGCCATCATAAAATCACCTACTTACATAATATGCATGGTAGACCTCACAGCGTGCCTCCACCTATTGCATACAAAGCAACAACTACACTATAGATATATCTTCATATAACATGTCTTCTTTGTTCTGCCAAATTCTAATAACATTGTAAATATAACATGTTTATATCCTGAAGAGCCGGTGTCATAAATTGAGTTCTCAATTTTATTTTCTATACATTTGCCTACGCAATTTATGTCTATAAAAATTTTCTCTAGTTTTTCGGGAGGGAATTTTTGGGGGGCAAATGCGTAAAAGCCTCTGAGAGATATGACATAAAAGCCATGTGGAACGTTCAAATTGCTAGAATGCAATTTAAGATAGAACTTCTGCTTGACCAAGTTGGTTAAGAATTGTTCCGAGGTTGCTAGCTCTCTTTTGTCAAAATTATCCTGTTTTGCGCTCTTAGGGGAAAATGGAATACTTAGTAAGTACGCATGCGCCGGAAGAGTGTACTAAAAACGGTTAAATAGTAATCGAGGCTAAAAGTGAGCAAATAAATTAGTAGATAATCTTTGTTTACGTTACTCAAAATTAATTATGCCAGTGCAAAATGTTATTTATATATAAAAGCAAAGTGTAAATGCCAACTGTATAACTGGAGAGTAACCGTAGAAGATCTCTCCGCATACTTAAAATCTTCCATAACATTCTAAAAAAGGTCCTGGAACGAGTCTGGATGCCAGTTATTAGAAATATGACCTAATTAGGAACAAAGTATGTCATTGGTTCCATGTAATGAATCTCTACGGGGATCCTCAGAGTTTTATGGCTTGCGTACAGATAAGACATGATCGGTAACATTTAAGATTTATGTCATCGGGAAATCCCTTCTGCGTCGAGATTTCAAAAGAGAGGTTTTGGAACACCAGCTGATATATTAGCCTACTGGACTAGCGATGACACAAATCGTTTGAAATACTTAACGATAGAAGTACAACAGCTAACCCTTCTGTTGATTGAAAATCTTAGGGTACAATTAAGTTTTATATGGTGACTTAACAAATATATTATTCAAAAGATAAGAAAAGTGTGTTTTTCTAAGGACAGTCAAGGGTATAGCAGTTACTTTTGTCGGCCAAAGCAGGTACTTAAAGATAGTAACACATGAAAAAAGGTGGGAGGGCCTACTTTGTTTCAACATGATCCTTTCAATTTTTGTTTCTTTCGCCTCTACTTATTATTGTTTCTTATATGTTTCTGTAATCCCTTTTGATCTAATGTAAAATCACAAATCGCCTCTTATCCAAAGTCGAAAGTCAACATTCTAATACGCTATTAAACCGGAAACACTTGTTGGGTCATAACGTGCTTGGATACGTGGTGACAACGACAGATCTTTCTAGATGCCGCTTCAAAATGTCTCCGCTGTTACAGGTATCACGCAAGATGTTTTAAATATTTGATAGATTTAGTTAATGTATAAGTATATTTGGACTAGGGAATCATTTCATGCGTATTAACTTCAAACTTGTAGGAATATTTTCAGCATTGGGAGGAAAATAGTGTCCTAGCTATGTCGTTGCCACCATGTAAACAAAGCCGTTCTTACTTCGGCCACGTATACAACTCGGCTCTGAAGAAAATCTGATATGCATATAATTTAAATATACAAATACCTACAAGTGATGTGTCTGACATACAAAATTATCAAACGCGAAATTATTAACTGTTACAATACCGTCTTTCCTCTAATTACAAACCACAGCTCTTGGGTGCGGTGTTTAATATAGGGCGGCGTTTATTACAAAATGAAAAATGAAACTGAATAAAAATTTTTGCAAAATTCTCGATAAAAAAAACCGGTTACAGCGGAAAAAGCAATATTTGTTGATGGAAAACATGTAGACTTCGTATAAACTATTTTGTCATTTCTTGTTTGGTCTGTATTCTAATTAATGCCACTTTTCAAGATATGGTGATGATTAGAAGGCGTTTATTGTAAACATTCAGCTAGAAGCGTGGCGTTCAATTAACGGCGGCTTTTATTGGAGGGTAACCAATTTTCCAGAACCTCAATTGGATAAGTTGGATAAGTACTGTCCCAAATCACGCAATACATTTTTGTCGACCACTGTGGCAATGATCAGTGTCATATGTACCACTATCAAATCTTTTGGTTTAGTTTCAGCCCTTCTGAATGTATAAATATGCTAAAGGCAGTCAGTGAATTTTATAACTTTTATCGCATGTAGGAAATTTTGTTGTCAATATCACCTATAGAGATGTCTTGGTCACCTCAAGAATCATGTATCCCTTGCTTGGATCGACAATGTACCATTTTCTTATTCTGCTCATTTATCTCTTTCTCGTCGTACTCGTGGGTCTGCTGAAGAGCTACAGTAGCTGCTTTTCTCTTTCTTTCTCTTGTTAAAAGACCAACTGCTAAGAGTTGATACATTAGGACACAGGGTAGTTAATAGCCTTGAAGGGTTGGTCTTCAGAACAGAGACTAAGTTTTAAGACTTGTACCATCACTAAACTGTGTCTTTGTTTATCAAGCATTGAAGATTTGAAGTAAAATACTGTAAAAAGATATAGCAGACATCAATTTCCAGTCGAATGGCTCGGGAACTACGGAAGCAGTGGAAAAGCGACGGTATAAGAGTGTGGTCATTGAAAGAGGTGCAGAAGTTATCAAAAGTAATGTGCTGTCTAAGGCTAGAAAATGCATAAAATGGTATAAGATGCTATGTAAGGTCTTTATAGAAAGAGGTGGCTATTTCATACATGTCATGAAAAGAACATTGGAGGACAACATACCAAGAGTAACGTTCACGTTGAAGAAAGTCATTGTTATATTTCAGTCATGTAGAAAGTATCACAAAACAAAGCACAGGCTTCACAGATAGGAAAGATAGAAAATTCACAGTCAGTTACTGTGGTATAGAATCAAGATAGCTGTTTAGGTCTTTCTTTACTCACAATTGTATCACAAATATATAACAGACTAAAAATTTGCTTCCACATTTTCTGAATTTCATTTTCCATCTATATAAACATTGCATGGCTGTTTCTGCTCCTCTCTATGCCTCGTTTTCGACACAAACAAATAATAAAGTATAAGATAATTTGTAATAAAACCACTTTAACTAGTTGAAAACAATTTGTATAGCTGCAGCTAGGCGGTAATCTTCACGTACCAGACACCAGACATTATACGGGGTCGTTAGGGGAGGATGCACACTGTTGTTTGTGCACCACCCCCTCACTGATGTGGGGCCGAACTTCTTCAACACCCAGCTATTAAGAAATTGACATAATTTTTGATGGCTTTCGCTTCCCGTCCTAAAAAGGGGACTTCAGCTTCGAAAACGTAAACATTTTGACTCTTCTGTCAACAAATTTATCTCCATTGGTGAATAAACTAATTCTTAGCAAATGCTTTTGTCTTGAAATTTCAAAACTTAGCGATAAACAATCATTTGTAGCCTTATTGTATACTCCCCTCAGGTCAGGCTAAAGCTTGATGTCATGATAGCATTGTTGTTTAACGATCCAAAATATCTTAACTTTTAAACACTTTCAAGTTTTAATTCAAACCTGGTAATTATAGCCTTTACATCCCTATATAGAAGCATAGAAATGTTTATTTATTTATTTATACATTTATTATATACTCATTTATTTACTTATTTATTTATTTATGTATTTATGTATTTATGTACGTATATACTTATATAGTTATTAATATATTTACTTATTTATTTATTTACTTTTTTACTCATTAATTTATTTTCTTATTTATTTTCTTTCTTATTTATTTATTTATTACTTCTTTATATATTAATTAATTTACTTATTTACTTTTTTATTTAGTTACATTTTTATTTATTTATTTATTTATTTACTTATTTAATTATTTTAGACTTTCGGTGGTGCTGATGCTACACATGCCACACAAAAAATCAAATAATTTGATTGGCCATTTTTAATCGTTTCGTACCCTACAGGCGCGTAGGGTTGATCGTCCAAGAGATTTTTTAAGTGGGATAGAGACAAGAAACCAATAATGAAATGAAAGCGAGGTAAGTATTGACATCCAAACAACAAAAGTTAAAGCTTCTAGCCTTTTAAGAATCCTCTCTTGGTTTTTTTGGTTGGGTGACTTTTCATCACACGACAATTCATCTTGCGACAATTCACCATGCGACCATTCATCACACAGACTATTCATCGTGCGAATATTTATCACCTGAAGATGGCAGCAAAGAGCTTTCGCCAACTTTGGTGAAACTGACATTTTAACATATTTAAAAACAGTGCAGTATTTGGCTTGCAAGTAGATTTGGTTCTTATCTGGTGGAATAAATAAATAAATTCAGGTGATGAAAAGTTGCATGATAAATTGTCTTTGTGATGAATTGTCGCTGTAATAAAGTGTTAGTCTTATGATGGATTGTCGAAGTGATGAATCGTCACGTGATGAATCGTCGCGTGATGAATTGTCGCGTGATGAAAAGTCGTAACCCGTTTTTTATTTAGCAATTATTAGAAATGTGCAATAGCTGAAGCATAATGATGGTCAAAAGACTATATTTCAACTATCTAACACAAATTCGGAAGTATATTCCTCCAAAGTACCGGGGCAATGTCTCTTAGCCTCCCCCTCTGGTACGGCCCTGTATTCACAACAAAAGGTGATTGGGCTCATATTTTTACTACTATTTGCCATACGTCCTATCATAAATACATCGGCTAAAATAAATATTATTGTAATAAAAACATTCAACCAATGCTAAACAAATTTCTCGACTAACAAAATGGGCCCATCTCGCAGCAAACGAGATCCTATCGTAAAGGGCGTAAATAATAAAACGAACTTATTTAAAGAGGGCAGGAAATAACATCAAGCGGTGATTCTTTAAGTTTGCTAATCTCGCGGCACCATTTCGCCATATGTCTATCAAACCGCGATTAAATAGGGAGCACATAAACCAAAGAGCTTGCAACGAACACAGAATGTCGTGATTACCATTGGCACTTTTCTTCAATCCACCTAACAGTTTACAGCAAAATACAATGCTTAATGTTTATGAATGTCTGTTCTATGAGGCAAGCTGGTGAAGATCACATTTTCAAAAATTGATTGGCATCCCTGAAAATAGTACTTTTAGGCATCTGATATCTGGCAATTAACTGACCAAACTCGTTTACAATCCAAGCTTGAGTTGGGCTCCTTGGCATGTATAGTAAGAAACTCATTTCTTTCAGCAGAAAATATAAACCTTTCTATAAATCCCCCATAAAAAATTATGAAACTGAGTAAACGTCCAGACCGTTCAACTCAGAGGATGTGATTGCTTACTGTATACATTTGAATATCAAATAGTTTGTCTGTGGTACAAAACAAGGATATTGCACGAAATAGCAAAAGCATTATGTACTAACATAAAATTAGTACATAAAAATTGAAGATCGCTTGTTCATGAACATTACACGAAATTTTGGCTGGGGATTAGATTTTGAAATTTAGGTTGTCATGCAGTACGGTTACATAACAATTCATTATCATCGTGATTAAAAAGTATGAAATGAAAAGTTGTTTAGTGGTACAAAATTTGAATTTTGCATTGAGAAAGGGGTTCATTTTGCTTAACTTTTTTGCCACACAAAGATCACAGCAATCGTCTCGAGTGCAGTGAGAAAGCTTTCACGATGAATTTGCAGGAAACGAGAAGACCAAAACACGTCGTAGAAAATTCGAGTCATGAGAGCAAAACCTTTTTTGCCATGTTATTAAAGAAAGCGCCAATTGTAAACAAATTCTTTTGTCCAGAGTAACGGCTTTGTTTTGAAAAATGCAGCTTCTAAAGCGGCAAGATGAAAGGAGATCGGGCTTTGGCTAATACTCTGAACGAATCATCTTGATAGTTGTCAGCTCATGATGGATTTTCAATCAAATGCTGTCCTATTGCCGAGCCTCTTTTGAGACCTGTTATTTTGTTTACGCGATTAGGTAAAGTTTTGGAAACGTTACTGCGGCCACTAATGAAGGCCGGCACATGTTGCACGATTCTGTCATGTAAACTCTGCGGCCTACGACCTAAATATTGGCTTGCACGGCGACACGTAAATTTATAAACTAATAAACTTTTATGAGTGAGAACTAGTACGTTTTTTGGAGCAACAGACAGCAGCTTTTGGGTGGAATAAACAACACGCGGTTGTACCGTGAGAAAACTGTAGGTCACGGCCGTTTTTATTCTTTTGTCAAAACTAAAGGAAACATTTCTAACCCACGGTAGTCGCAAATATACTGAACACTTCATAGGACCATATTTTGGGTGAGAAGAAAACTTGGCAATATGATAAGAAATGACAATGTTGATGACATTTTCTGGGTAGCCGTTTTCTAGAAAAATTGTTTTAATGTTGTTTAATTCCTCTTCGAGTTTACTTTTTAAGCAAATGACAAGAGTGCGGTAAACTTAAGTAGTGTTAAGATTTGTTTTGCGAATTTTCGGGCAAAACGAGTCCGAGCGCGTGTATTGTCCCGTAAATGAGGGTTTTCTGTTAACACTAGTGAGAAAACTGGACCTGTCTTTTTGAATATGAACGTTTAGAAAAGGTAAGGATTTGTTCCACTTCTTTCTCATACTTAAACCTAAGAGCAGCATGCCAGTCGTTACATTTTGTGAGAAATTGCTCACATTGCTGCTCGTATAAATTATATGAAATGGCAAGCTCCTATGCGACCCGTGACAAATGTCCTTACCGAACCAAAGAGGAGGTCAAATGTCTCATAGCGTGAGACGTGTTAGAAAGTTTATTTAGTGAAACGTTCTGTTAAATTGCCTTTTGTAATTTTATAAATTAAAAGTTGCGATATTGCAAGAAATTGAGCAATTTTTCTATCTTGTATCGCAGCAAACACCTGTAGATAATTTTAGAAAGAGAAAGTTAAATCGACAAGTTTTATACAACCAGTTTTGCATATTCTACCAATGTGATTAGACATTTCAATAAATAGTTTGTTTGTGGTACAAAACAAGAATATTGAACGAAGTAGCGAAAACATATCATAGGAGAGGCCAGGTCTGCATTTCCTTTGGCCGTACTGGAGTCAGTCCACATAAAAGCAACAAAGCCTTTGCTATGCAGACAGAAAAAAATCATTTTCTCACTAGGCCTATTCAATCAATCTTGTTATAGTGGATGCTGATTGATTCAAAAACACAAGCCATTTAGACAGTCCAAATTATCAGTGGCTCTTTCAAAACGCAGTTGAGTATACTCTTTCACACGCTTCATTTCGGTCATTCTGAGGTTAGTACTCTGAGGAGTGTAAGACGAAAAAAGCTTTTCAGTACACAATGTTTCCGCCATTTTGTGCAGTACATTTATATTAGCAACCGTTTGGGTGCTGGTTGACTTAAGCGTTTAAGAGCTAACAAAAAATATTATTTTATCCTGATTTGGTAGCTAAACGAAATTTGGAAGTCAATGTAATAAGTTGCAGAAGGGGACTTAAGTTAGCTTTGTCAGACCATTGGCGTGTCTTTTGTCAGATTTACGGAAGTCGTTGAATGTTTTGCCCAGCTAAAATATTGTTATCTTAAATGTTGCGCGCTCTACTTTCTGAATTGGCACTTATTTCCTTAGAGTTTTAAATCCTACAAATATAGGTTATAGAACATGTAGTATGGTAGGTAGATTTTAAAACATGTGGTACTGTAGGTAGATTTTAGGACATGTAGTACCGTAGGTAGATTTTAGGACATGTAGTACCGTAGGTAGATTTTAGGACATGTAGTACCGTAGGTAGATTTTAGGGAACATCGGATTCCTGGGAGGACTTCTACAATGTATTGTAGACAGCGTTAGTATAGAAAGTCAAAAGGTTGGATTTTTTCTTCATGACAGGAAAACAAAGGTGACGAAACTTTTAAGACTTCCAGAAAGAGAAGACATCTAACAGATATTGACAAACAATGAGCCAGTTAAAAATGTAACGCAAGTCGCATACGTAGAGGCCGTTTCATCAACAAATATGATGACTCAGTAGAGATAAAGTGTAGAATTGGAATTGCTAAGAGTGCTGCAGTATCACTAACTAAGATCTGGAAAACAGGGGTATTATGCTGAAGATTAAAATGAGATTGCATACTAATCTCGTATTTCCAATAGCATCATATGAGGCAGAGTGTTGGGTACTGAAAAGAAAAGACTGATAAAAAAAAGAATTCAAAGTTTTGAGATGTGGCCCTATAGATGTGTACTAAGAATCAGTTAGACAGATCAGATAACCAACGAAGAAATTTTGCGAAGAATCAGCTACCGGGGAAGACTGCTTAACCCTAAATGCAAGAAAGTTAACTTTTATTGTTTTGGAGTAGTGGTCTGGAAAAAAGGTTGATTGGCATGGTGATGGGAAACAGGGGAAGGGTAAGACCAAAGACAAGAGTCATGATATAGGAAATTAGTGGACTAAATATGGTGGAAGCAGAAAGAATAGCAAAGACCGATATGATTGGAGAAGGCTGTTAAAAGGGCCAGGGATCTTCAAGCATGAATAATCCTTTGTTTGTGCTTATCTTCAAGTGTGTTGTCCACACACGATGAGGCCCACTTCTCGTTTCCTATTTAAAGTAACTTGTGATGAAAAAAGGTTTCCTTTTTAACTTAATTTTTAATCAGTTTTTTAACTAAAATAATTTCTATCTTAGTAACTCTCTAGATATTGTTAGAAATTTAATGAATGCTATGAGCTTTACTGTCTATGTGATGGGGTAATTTGTGGAAAGAGTATGCTCAATTTATATCAGTTTCTCCATAATTTATATCTTAAAATTTTGCTGCAATTCTAAACAGCAATAAATAGCAAAAGCTTGTAGTATTTTGATTTTTGGTAAATATTGTTGTCGTTTGAGTGCACCAGTTAAGACCTTTTTATGTGGATGCGGCGTGTATGAGCGTGTGCCGTAACCGGAAAAACTCGGTTCATACCCCACTTTTCAAATTCTCATGAAATTGCCTTTCCTCACTCTTCATTTCTTATCGTGGGTTATCCTCATTTAATTGGTTGATAGAACCAATACTTTTGTATGCAGTACAGTCTATCCATTTCCATGCATTTCGTGCTTATTAAGATGCGTTACTTGTTTTTGTATTGATGTGATCCGGTCCTTTTACAAGCAGTATGTTACCTTTCCCATACCTGGATTAACAGTAAGAAAATAGAACAGTAAAATACTTCCGTACCTCGCCTTGCAATTCTATCCTTATGTCCTTATGTCCTACAATCCTATTCTTATGTCCTTATGTCCTACAATCCTATCCTTATGTCCTTATGTCCTTATGTCCTACAATCCTATCCTTATGTCAAATTTTGGCTGGCTCCATTTTTTACCATTACAGGCTATTTCGTAAAGCAATTTCGTTGAATCAAAATCCTTTTCTTTTCGACTGCGGTCATCACTTTTCCAAGATTCGAAGCTACAGATATGTTAATATTGCAGTCGCTTTGACTTGACTTGTTTACCTAAGAAGATGTACGTGTGGGTTATACCTATGTTTGGGAGAATTAGCTACACCTTTTTCTTCTTATAAGAAACATGATTTTAAGAAACATGAGGCTCAGATTGCCTAATTTTTAAAAACATTGAAGAAACATTGGCAGGCTGACTCAAGCAAAAAAAGGAACTTTTTTTGAAAAGTACTGCTGTTCAGCATTAAACTGAAAATACATATACATCATTTTGTTAACTAGTCAACAGACATGGCATGACTGATGATATAGAAGATATTTCTATCACCATCTCCCTCGTCTACTTCTATCTCTGCGAATGAGTTATCATCTTCTTCTTGGACACTGTCTTGCCAAAGTTAATAAACGGGGGGTCTTAATAAGGGCTAGGAGAGGTAAAATGTTTTGAAAATTATAAAGCATCCCCCCTTGTATTATGCACCTGAAAGTACTTTTAAGAGACATTAAGAAACATTGCAGGCTGTAAAAATGAAAATATTAAGAGAC
Source organism: Alatinidae sp. Z8VKAUB7J3 (assembly GCA_010016025.2). Taxonomy (NCBI): domain Eukaryota; kingdom Metazoa; phylum Cnidaria; class Cubozoa; order Carybdeida; family Alatinidae; species Alatinidae sp. Z8VKAUB7J3. The sequence continues at coordinate 1,774 of JAAAKM020002669.1, read as the reverse complement.
AGTCAGGCTCAACTCAAGTGTCATGTTTCTTATGAAAAGAAAAACGTGTATCTTAGATCATTTCACGTTGAATAGACCTGCAAGTGCATTAACTGTACTGGTGTTAGTGGTATGCGTAACTATATTATCCATGAATCACCGACTCGGTCGATCCGTTTGCTGAACAGTTGTTATGTGGCGTTATCAGTTAAGAAGCCCATCTTTTATATATATTCAATAGACAGAACGAACGCGCAACGTCATGTATGATCATCTGTCAAAAACAGTTACATGTATACCTGTCAACCACAGTCCCGTAATTATTTCCCACTTCCATGTAGTAGCTGCTGTCACTAACGACATTTCAACAATAACTTCCATTCACAACAATATGAAAAGCTCATCCAATGAGGTAATGGTGCTTGACAGAAGTTTTGTTGTGAAAAGTCAGTGAGTAGCGAAACAAAGTTGAAGAGAATGGAGGCCTTGAGAATCTACAAGAAAACAATTCTGAGGTTTATGTGGCGCGCTTTAGCTGAAAGCTTAGAGTTTCTGTATCGCTACTTTTATTGTGAATTTAAACAACGGTTTCATATTTGAACAGAATTCAAAATGGCTGCAGCTTGATAGTAGTACATAAATTTACGCTTCTAATATCACGAACCTTGTAAACATTCATAAACAACACAAGTAACATTGACTTTTATCATAAAGACTGGAATGATACAAAGAAAATCATGAACGTTTAAGCCTATTTACTAAGTCTGTAACAGTTCGCAGACTAGATACGGTAGGCCTAAAGTTTCTATAAAATCTCGGCTTCCTAGTTGCAGGTCCGATTATGTAAACTTTTAAACATCGTGGAATATATTTTCAAATGCTCAGGCCAGAATAATACTGGTCGATGACGAAGTTTTGTATAAGGAGACTTGTAGGGAAAAAATCATTGTTTCAGGGAGATTTTTCATGTAAAGCATCAACCATCTGCTATTTGCGGTTACCAACAATAGTTTTTGTTGTAAACAATAGATGTTTCTACTCATAGCAGAGATCTTACCGTCTGTAATTCGTATTGTCTTAACCGATTAATATGATTTGAGGTTGCACAAGCTATGCGTTATATAGGAGTCTTAGTCTATGGGTCTTACAGTTATACGGAGGAGAAAATGACTGTTTTCAAGACAGTAAGAACTTACTGAAGTAGTTTCAGACCTTAAACGGTTGACATAAATAAACCATGTTTATATACGGTAAAAGTGATTGATGACTTGTCAGCTGTAACTATGTAGAATTTCTCCATTGTATAGAGCTGGTTTCTTTTTTCGCCCCCAAAACACTACAGAGTTGAAGTCGAAAATCGTAGTTTGAATAGACAAGCCGAGCTGGTGTCGAAGTCTCACATCAAAACCGTTATCGTGGAAGAACTGTAAGATAAGTTCAACCTTTAATTGTAATTAAATTTAGTTAAGACTTTAGATCGCAATATGCATGAATTTTGAAGTAATTAAAAACCTCAGTCTTTAATTTGAGAGAAATCTAGATTTATATGTAGCCTATACTTTTAAATGAATATGAATCTTGAAATGATAACAGCAAAAATCAATGAAAATGTGTGACTTACATATAATATTTATACTCATACGTAATGCCCACTGTTTAAGAATTTATTTACATGAATATATATATATATATATATATATATATATATATATCAGATAAATAATAATTTTTTAAAACTTCATTGCCATTTATTCTTTCTGTAAATTTACAGTTACAGTTATAACGTTTACAAGAT
>JAAAKM020002667.1:2075-13225 GCA_010016025.2 Alatinidae sp. Z8VKAUB7J3 | reverse complement strand
AGTAAACACAAAGTATGAGAGACTTGAGGGATTGTAATGAGAAAACACTTTGAAGGCCATCAATAAACGGCAAAATTTTGTGCTATTTCCTGGGAGCGACACCTACATTCTGCAGTAGATATTATTGCAGATGAAATATTTCCTGTTATAACAGGTGCAGCTGGGTCTCCCTTAAACTAGTTTAAGTCAAAGTTTACCTAGGACCATGGGGGTTGATATCGCCCTGGAGATACAAAACGGTAACTTAACAAGCTCCGTTCTGGGGAATTATTACGGAAACCCCTCCTTCTGAGTTATGCGATATTGACGTTTTCATCTAGCACTCTTTTAACTTGGCCGTTCTATTTTGTGACTCGCATCAAATGGCCACGAGAATACAATAATAAGGGTACGCAATTAAACCATATTAGTAAAACACACTTGCCGTCGTATACCAGTTTCACTGAAAATACGAAAATCCGTGTAATATTTTATGAAACCCTTGTAGCACATTGGCTTCATTACAAGCATTTTGGGACATAGAGTTCTTATCCCCTGTCATGACATAAATACTATTGAACGGTTATATAAAATGCATCGGTGATCGTTGCGTTCTTTTCAGTGATTCCACCGTCGTAACGGGGATTTGCCATACACGTTATTGTTATCTACCTTGTGTGCCATTAACAGTTCGTGTCTATGTAATATCGCTATTGAAATTATATGAAAAAACCCCTATGTTACACGGACGTAGAAAGTAGTATAACTCCAAAGAAAGGGTCCCTCTTACAGCATTTCAGGGTGTAGATCGTTAAGCCACATCAACCAACAGAGGTAAGAAATTGGCAGTTCACTAAAAGAAAACACAGCCATAAGTACTTTGAAGTGATTTCTACACGAAAACGCCAGCACATAGTTCCTCCGGGCTATTTGTTGACGTGACATTAGGAAGAAGTAACGTCGTTTGTCAAGAAACCCTTGTTCACAATTCTGTAGCGGTTTTCCAACATATGCACCACGATCTGGACGTAATTCCGTGATCAATTCAAAGAGAGATACAGTGATTACAGTAATCTGTAATTCTTAATCACGAGCACTCAATCAATAAATACATTACGTTTGCACAGTTTTCTTAGAACACCGATCCATAACTTGAAATGTAATTCCCACCGTAACTTAGTTCTTCCATCAGTGTGCAAGTGAAAAAATATTGTATATATGCAAAGTTGAAAAAGTGGATTGCATTATTTATTTCGTATTGAATTAACGCGCCAGATGTAAAGTTCTCTCATGGACAAAGTAATTGTAAAACACATAAAATCACATTGTGCTGATAACAAGTTGCGTCTAAATTCAATCTAATGGTAAAGTGCTCTAGGACCCTGTTCACCCAGGTACGGACCCAAATGAATTCTACGACTCAAATCAAGTTCAGTAGGCCTAATTTATTCCTCGTTATTAGTAGCACTTTTATTGTTTGAGTACAGTTCTAGTAACGCCTCGAAAATTTACATGTAAACTGTACGCAGTGAACTGTTTTTGCTTAATCAGTAACATGGAGGGCTATATGACGAAGAGAACCGTATTGAAATATGCTTTGATGCCTCGCCAATATCAAATCTAATAGTAGTTCACTGTGTTTACACTACTTTTCAAAGTGCCAGCTATACCTGGCAGCCAAAGTGGAGTATACATTATATCTCCGCTCAAAATATTGACGATATAAATGTAGCCCGCTCCGATGTCTTCAGCCTAGAGGAGATTCCATTTGGGTCGGTACCGATTTGAATCCGTAACCATTTAAATAGCCTGTAGAATCGCAAGCCCTAGCCTACCTCTTCTTCGCGTTTAAGCCCGAAAATTAACACTCCTACAAACGAACACCTAAATCGCAATTTTTACCTTGCGGATCGATAACATGATCACCTTGAGGATCCACAACACTATCATCTTGATCAGCTGCGCCCACACCACCTTGATTTTGAGGGCTTTTTTTGTCCTTTCCACGCCTGGCCTACGAGTTAGAAAATGTACATTTTAGACATAGAAAGACAACTACTAACTTTTCATCTTAATAATGGCTAGTCTTTTAGTAAACTTCGTTTGAGGCTGAATCATTGTGAATCACTTTACAGTGATAAACAGCGCTATGAACAAATTATCATCATATTCCTTCCAATACCAGTGCATTTACTTCATCGACCTCCTTTGGTGGACCTCTCTTTACATGGCACTTCGTTAAGAGAAGGGGCTCACGTGAGAAAATGTGTTGAAGTAAGGGAAGGCACAGAGTATACATAGAAAATGTGCTCCATCGGCAGCATTCACCCAAGCAACAAAAGGAGTGTGCACACTCGACACAAGACACTCCGCTGGGAGACAGTCTTGACTCAACGGCAGCAAAGCAGTCAATTAATAGCAGCATCTCAAACTATATAAGATGTGTAATCGACAGCGGGTACGCAGTAGGAAGTAAAAACTATAAACATTGCAGATCCAAATTAAAGACATACACATAATAGAGAGCAGGCACTCACCAAACAGGCGGCGCTCAACAATTGGCAATAGACTCATCAATGTGATTCATGTCACCCTCTACATTTAGTTTGTGAAGATATGAATTCAAAATGCATGCTTACTTTTCTCTCTTGTCTTGCTAATACTTTTCTCTGATGCTTTGACATCCCTTTTCCCTTCTTCTCTTGCGGCTGCGACTGCTTTAAATCTGAGCTTCCACTTTTAATTTCGTTCATTTCAGCCTGTTTTGCATTTCTTTGGTTCTTTACGGTACGTCCTTTCTGTGTTTCACAGAAATAATAATAGAATAATCATTGTTTCTAACACGTACGGTAATCAGCAATCATCATATTTCTACACAAAAGTGCATGGTCACATTTCTACGTATCACCATCACTTGGCGTATATGCTTGTGTAACAACAACAAAAAGAAAGTTTATCTCTGAACCAACTAACTACTGACGGTATTTGAGAGATATTTTCCTAACCAAAATTCTTTCCGATACCTGTCAAGAAACATAAGCTATGCGACTGGTCGATTTAATTTGAAAAGTTGAAAACTCAACCAATGCAATATGGTACTCGCAACGATAAATTTGTTTTCTTAAGTAACTATGAAAGAACTACGTAAAACCCAAACGTGCTAACCTACGGCGATTAGAAGCCCCAGTATGACTACAACGACGAAATCCTCAACGAGTAACAGGACATGAAGCATCTGATGTTACATGTTTTATAGGTCTCTCTAAGAAAACAGAACCCGGTCAGCCATGAATTGCGGACTATCTTAAATGGACAGAAAAAATCAGACTAAGTGATGGCCATTCATATGAGATATCCTTCATGTGGTACTTTCCGGAGGTGAAGCAAACTCAACAAAAGAAAACCCCAGACAAGTCTGTCCACAACAGCATAACAGGTGGTCCCGAGGTTGTGGAAGTTGTATCAATTAGCTGAAAGTTGCTAGAACCACATTCTCAACGTGACAGTAGGTGAACAACCTTTTCTTGATGCAAGTTTACTTTTACAGAGTCGCTATTAGCTGGTTAATACTGCATCTTCAATGACATTTTCCAGTTTCCTTTGCAATTATTGGCATACGATTGTAGCGTTTTGTTGTTTAACGTGATGCTTCTGTTTTCTTTCTGTATGTTTGATAGAGTTAGGGATGACAGGGCAGTGGTTCTTCTGTTATGGGTATTCAAGGGAACACTAATTGCCACTTACATAGAAATACTGCACATGTTACCTTTGACCTATTACAGACATCAGCTTTTCTGGCGATAAAACTAATACCAATCTTGATCAATCTAAACACATATCATCTTCAGATGATTAAATATCACATATTTTACGTCTCGATTATAATCTTAATAATCGAGCTGCAAGTACTGACGAATATACTACCTACTTTTAAAGCAAGAACAAGACAAGAACAGCAAATATCGAAGGCGCTAAGTATCAATGGCGGGCCCCACGGGCCGTTTCCAACCCACCATTGCACTGAATTATAGAACCCTTTTTTCAAAACGTCGTCAGTTAAATGCACTCTGAGTCATAGCCTTCAAAACGTTTTACAAATAACGACCCTTAGGTTACTCGTATTCAGTTTAACATCAAAAGTTTAATTGCTGAACAGGAGTATTACTCATTGCTTCAAGTACGACAGAGTCGGTCATACCTAATAATGGAGTGGCACTGACTATGAAATACAGAACCAAAAACATTCACACATCTTATTTTACATGAAAGTAATTTACAAAATTAAGTTTTGGCACATGAAAAGTTCGAATGTTTAACCAAAACTGATTCATAAGGATCACAAGCTTTGCCAATATGGCTCACTAATGCACGCAACACACCTGCTGTTTAGCCGAGCCATCAAAAATGATAAAATATTATTCGTTCACTACAATTCAACGTAAAACCTATGACCTCCCGGTGTGATAAATCATACGGTTCCACTGGCTGTGTAGTATAATGACCAGGTTTTCAAAATATATAGCTAAATAGCTCAAAAGGATATCGAGATGAGATTTCATCGACAGCTATTTCATACTGACATGATTAAACCAAGGCAGAACTGAAACTCAAAACATAAATGCCGAAAGACTGACCGGATAAATATGTTAGATCTACATTAAGTTGCTCAGTTAGGTTAAACCTACTTTAAATTCCTCTGGTTTTAAATATTTATAAGGTTCTGAGCTAAGTATACAAAACTGTACTGACAGCTTACCTCATACTCTGAGGCCGGTAATGAGAGATCCAAAAAGCTATCGTAGCTTTGTGAAATCTGTGAAGTAAGATGAAATCACGGGGATACGTGGGAGAATTCGCGATCGAAAGGCAGGCAATGAATAAGCATCGCGAGTGTCCATCAACTATTTAAATTTTTACTCTATCTTTATTTGATGGGGATCGGGAGACTATTTGTTGGTACGCTTGCAACGTTTCCGGACGTTTAATACACTGCAATAATATAGGGCCGTTTCTTTACTTGGCACATTCAAAAGCACTTTACTGAAATTCACCTCGCAGCTCAGGCTTGCTGTTGTGATGTATTCTGATGCACTCCCTGAGGAGTATCAACACGTGGCAGCCACACATGTTACTTGGATGGCGTTTTTTGCCATCATAGCCATGTCCCAATTTTAAAACCTGACGCGGTGAGTAAAAAAGAGTTCATATCTTACTCAAGGAATCTACAGCAAAAATTGGGCTCGAACACCTGAATCTCATAACTTTTTGATTCTGAGGCAGCTGCTCTATCCAATTAATCACTCTGCCAGAGAAGGTATATCTACGGAAAGCGTCGTATGGAAGGCGTGTTTAATTACAGAAAAGCTGTTGTCGACGTTTTCGCTTGCGAGATGACTTTTAAGGTATGAACAAGTAATCTTATAAAGTATTGTGTAAATAGGAAACGAGTTTCGTTGAATGCTGCTTACATCATAAGCTTTCACCTCCAAGCACATACATCTTTTAAAAGTGTTGAAAATCGCTTTCATCTTCAATCGAGGCAAAACATGTGTAATCTCTATTCTATATATCATACAGTGGTATTTCTATTTTATGTATGCCATATCACAGATTCTTTCTTTTTATACCGTGCTCTTACTGTAACTATAATTATACGATTAGGTGCACTGTGCGTTTAATAGATACTTCGGTCTTAAAGGGTGTACCAACTAGAGCGAAAACGCTCCAGCATGGGCCTTGCAATGACGCTTTTGTCCCCGAATTACCGACAATACTACTTGGCAAACCTAAATAGGATGAAATATGGAAAATGTGTGATCAGTCTATTTACAAGCATTCTCTCAAGCAAGCTTTTTATGATGATATGCATAACTATGATCATCGAACAAAACAACAATGGCTGCAGGCTTCTAGCAAGCCACATTGGTGAATAACGGATGGATCGCTGCCGCCAAGAGTTCGGAGTCCAATCTACTTTCGCTTCTCAATTTTATGAAAAGACACTACAGAAAGAGAACATATGTACCCATCGGGACTAAAACCCATGACCCATACTTTCACGGCGTTTGCTCTACAAACTGAGCTAGGTGACCTTCGATGTTCCTATCTTAACATACTCAGTCGCTACATTAGTTCCCATTAGACATCGATATCGACATCTAGGTCAACGAAGTTGTAGACCAGCCTCTAAACTTAACCAAGTAAGGACTGCCATCCGACCCGTAAATCTGTCAAAAGCCCATAGTAAGTACAAAGTTGTCAATATGGTGGTGAGACATTTTCAATTTCTCTAGTGTCGTTCCATGTCAAATTTTCTGTTCTCGATCATAATTTATAGTTTTGCTTATTTGCCACGAAGAGACAACTAAATGTATTTATTTATCGTACTAATCATATCTAATTGACAAATTCTAACTCGAACACGGTCTAATCTTTTGTGTTGACACCTATAATTCGTTAAAGAATTAGTTCACCTTTTGGAGCTCATAGCAACTCGGTGCTAAGTATCACTTCTTCAAGACGTTCTTGTGAAACAGCCATGCAACTTGCACGCCATTTACCGAAATATTGAATTGAATATAACATAGTAACTTACATTCTTACAATCATGACAAAGAATTGTTGAAACAAGAATGCCTCCAAAGATTTCATCAACAAATGTTTTCGTTGTCTTCAAGTATCCTAGAATAAAAAAATAAAGTTAACTTCTGAATGCAATGCGTTGAATTAATACCCCCTTCATCCAAAAGCTTCGTTCTAGTAAGCATCTCTTTTGTTTCCGATTGAGCGGAATAAATACTCCCCTCTAATAAATACTCTCCTTGCACTAAGAAAAATAAAGTCTTAGAAAATTTTACGACTTACAATTTTTTTTGTTTAATTTTGCTGAAAATAACAATGGAAACTTCCAGCCAAGTCAATTTGAGAACTGCTAGTTTAAAGTAGGAAAAAATTCCATGAGAATATTATTGGAAGGAAAAAATTTTAAATAAATCAAATTAATAAACGCCCCCCCCCTCTCCTCTCCCTTAATGTCGAAATATTAAAAGTAGCAAGGGGTGTCGAAGCATTGTGGTATATAATAAGTCTCCAAATACGGTTACTTGATGCTTTCGTCTTGACAGACTAGTGTTAACCTCATCAAGGCAATGAGGAAATAACCAATAACTGTATGACGTTTAACAAACTCCACTGCACAGACAGCTGTAATACAACTCAATCACAAAAGGGCATAAACCCGGAATATTAACACATAATAATTGATATAACAATCCAGTATCGAGTGCGGTTTAGTTCATGCGTTTTCGAAGATTGTCATTTACGATTGAGGACACAATCTTCAAGTGTAAATATATAAATAATTGTCTACAAGAAGACCTCTTTTCGAAAGGTCAAGTTCAGAGTAAGGCCTTTCCAACTTTGTAAAAGGTTTTCCAATGGTTTCATACAAAGGGCATTTTGACATATTTTAACGATATAAAATTAAGTTATCCTATTCTCACTATCTTCGAGGTTTTGCAATACGACCTAACTCCCATACATGTAATATATGGGCGGACCCTAAGAGTATCTTTTGCGAAGATTATGTGGAATGCAAAATCAGTTAATACGCAGAAAGCCGTAATTATTTACTTTCGATTTTAAGTCACTCAGCAAATTTAAAAGCCAAAATCCTTATATGAGGGGGGAGGGGGAGGGGGTACGTATAACTCAAGTTTTATTAGTTCAGCTCAAAGACTTTATTTCTAAAGCGTTCCCCGACAAGAAGGGCTGATTTCATCAAAGTATGATATAAACTACTGGTAATAAAATACGAACTTTCAATTCAAACATTACTAGCCTTAAAGCCAACAGAAGGGTATCTTTGTGGGAGATCCAATTCAATTACAACCTGGACTTAAATCATATTGAAATTTGGAACTTGAAATTTGGAACAAAGTGTGTAACACAGAACAAGTTACAGTATGCGACGTTAAGTGAGGCGAGTTTTCAACCTTTTTAAAACTTAACAAAGCTTGGCGCCACAAAGTTTAGGATACGTATATTTAAAAAATCAGCTTTGATATTGTTAACGATACGGTGTATATTTTGCGTACCTACAAAAGCTGAAGTTTTACAGACCTCTGACTTAATACTTTTGAGCATAACCTGACTCACTTGGGAACCTAAAAGAGTAGTAATCGGAACTGTAACCCTATATGAAATGTATCCACTTGTCCACCTATAGTTGCATAAAGAGAAATTGCCATGGGTGGTTGTGACAATCGTAATTCATTCCTTATTCCTTACTCGACTCCCAACGACAACATAGATATAGTAATTATAACCGTGAAGGCAATTCTTCCAATATTTTCCTCATTAAAACACTTCTTCCTGCACCTTATCATTACATTCAAATTACGCAATAAGACAACCTTGTTTAGCACGAATTTAAGAAGAATGAGAACAGTTGATAGGTATTTAGTTAAGTAATTAAAAGGTTTTTTTTAATAGTAGTTTTTAAGTGTAAACTGGTTCGACTCCTGTAGTCAAAACACGGCCCAGAAAAAGTCGGCCAACGATGTCCTATTACATAAAATTCGTGCCTGTACCTTGAACAGTTTCCTTTGTTGTCTCCTTTCCATGCTCCTTCCCTTGGACGACCTCTATTGCGGCCGCTTCGATTCGCTGTGGAACGAAACAAGAGAGATCCACAGTATAAATTTTGCTAGCAGAATACAGGCACGGAGTAATAGCGACGTCAAAGATTGACAGAATATACTTACTTAATGGAAGAAACTATTTAGTTTTATACGCTGACGTCATCTGAAGTAACGCGAAACGACGCTCTCGCTAACAATGACAGAATTGCGGAAATCTGTTGGAATTGAGTCTTAGACAAATATCATGACGTGCAGTGCAGAGTAACAAAGTATGTAAACGTTGGTAATTTTCATTCTGCATAAGGCATAAGGCAATAACTTCAGAGAGCCAGTCAGGGAGATCAATTCATAAGTACACAAGATTTTAGCAGTTATTTATCAGCTATAATGAGCAAGGTTTGCCCGTTGAAGGAGCAATGTGTGATAATGTAAGTCCTTGTAGAAGAATGGCTCAGTGGATGCCTAGCATTCTGGATTGAAGGAGGCACATATCGGGCAAGAAAGGTAATTTCCGTACAAATGCCCTCAGGGTTAAGGTAAAAAGTTCAATGAGCCGGGATGAGATACACCCTTACGTGGCCTTGGCTATGGAAATGAAACTAAACGTGTAATGGGTCTTCAATGAAGAGTTTACGTTTTGCAGACTCTCCCTTGTACTTTCTTTGAAGCAGCACAACAGGCCTTTAGACTGAAGTGTTATGAACTGAACGTTATCACTGTAGCTCCCTCTACCCTTTGACAAATTGACGGAGATGGAAGAAAAAGATCGCAAGACTTATATGTGTGCCTTGGTACTTCAAAATAATACTCAACTAGAGCTTTTGTAAATGAAGTCTTCAAAATTAAGCAAAATTAAATTTGGTACGCTCCTGGGTAAGCAAATCTGAATTCAATTTCACTTGTTCTTCCGTTTCCGTAAACTTGAATGGTATTGCGTTGTTATCGTGTATTTAACGGTGTATTGTATATTGTAACCAAATGCGCACGGAGGAAGTCATCACTGAGCTGGAAGCATAATAAACCACTTAACAGTCCAGTAAAAAGGATAAAGTGAGGTTAATATGGAAGCCAATGAAATTGAGTCTATACTCCACAAGTATGCAAGGATGTATGCAAGGATGTCTTTCACTACAACCTACTCAACATGAATAACACTTTGGTGGTAATTTAACACAATCTTAATCACAGAATTGATCGGAATACCATTCCTTTTAGGATCGGAAAGACAATCATAAATTGTAGTAGAGAAACTACGTGCTCCTGAAAGTATTCAACTAAAATACAATGGGGCGGGGAAGACGTGTGTGGAATAAGATCCATAGGCAAAAATGGGGTAAAAGAGAACTGGAATGCGATTTTGTTCCCTGATTTGTGGAAAAAGTCACTAACTGAAGGCTATTTATTCTTGTAATTAAATCGTCTTGTCTCTCCCATTTTTCGTATTAGATAGGCTTGCATTTATGGAGAACACTGGCAACGCTTCCGTGTCCAACGCATCCTGCGCTTTAACAGGGGGATGATTAACGATTTTGAGACACGGTCTTTATATAATTGTAACCATGCCAAGAGGAAACGCTTGCATAGTTTCTGAAACGAATTCTGCGCTGAGTTTGTTTACATCGACTTTGCCAACTTAACTCTACTACATTCCTTCGATACAATTCCTTCTTTCTTAGATCTGTCTTGTTATATAATGGGAAAAAACAACGTTGAGGTACATTCAGGTTTGACAAACATTTTGATGACGACGTTATCAATCCTCACTGGATGATATTGAAAATTGAAGATAAACATCTTAAAATGCTTACTTTTAACTCCTCTGTCTTCATGCCATCCAGCAGATAACGAAGCAGCTCTTGACTATCGTGTTGCTGGAAGCCGCGAAACTGTGGAGCCCTAAATAATCAAAAGAAACGACGTTTCACACAAATACTACCGAAAAGAGTGGTTACACTATGTATTTTGTTACAACACGGCTTGTATTTAGGACAACAATGCTACAATTACATTTCACACCAAAAAATAAGTCTGGTCTGTTCTTACACAAAATTATCATTCTCCTGAGCAACCCTGATGAAAATACAACAAAACGCCTTTCGGGAATTACAAATTTTCTCACTTATTGTGGTGCACATCCACAGATATTGTTTATAACGAGGTCGCTGTAGAGAAGGTGGCATTTCGATAGTAATCCAGCAAATTGAAAGCAGTAAAAGTGGCGATTGAGGAGGAACAAAATAAGTTGACAAAAGCAAACCTCTTATATAGCATTGAGCAAATCGAAACTACGACAAATTGTATATGAAGCAAAAACTATTTACCTTTTCGGAAGTAATAATTGAAGATGTGGGCTCATGAAAATAATAAAAGACGAAATAACCTAAACGAATTTGCTGAATGTTATGTCTTTGACTGAAAATACAGAACCGTTGATCAAGTGTGCATCCACACAATGGGGACCAAAAGAATTAACAAACATGCTGTCTTTAAGGCGGAGTTCCGGTATCCCAAATACGGAAGATCAAACAA
>JAAAKM020002666.1:0-13225 GCA_010016025.2 Alatinidae sp. Z8VKAUB7J3 | reverse complement strand
GAGCGCTACTTCAATCTCTTCCCTTATTATAACTGGTTCCTCAAAGTCTTCCGCTGGAATTGTCTGTCGGATATCATTTAGACAATCATCTGAGATATGGGCCTGGTAGTTATAAAGTTCTTCACAATATTGTTTCCATCTCTCTGTGACATCCTCCGCCTTTGTGAGAAGTTTGCCTGCTTTATCTTCTATCACATAACATTTTGGTTTCCAATCTGTTGTAAGTTCCCTCACTGTATTGAAAGCAGCTTTTGTGTTATTATGTTGACAGGAGCTTTCGATAGCTTCGCATTGTTTGTTTATCCATGCTTCTTTTGCTGCTCGTATTTCTCTGTTCAAGCTGTTGTTGACTTCTTGATATTTCTTGGCCGAATCTTCATTTTCTTCAGTGTTCTTCTTTCATCACATTTCTGGAGCACTTGTTCTGTGATCCATGGTTTCTTTATAGTTCTTTTCCGTCCAAGGTGTTCAGTAGCTGCTTCTGTCATAACTTTTTCAAACTCTGACGTCAAATCATTGGTATATGTGAATTCAAGAAGTAAAAGTGGTCCAAACTTTCCACTTTCCACTCCACACTTTCCACCGATGGTTGCTTGGAATTCTCTCAGTATTTGTGGATCTTTATTTGTGGATCTTTAAGCTTATCAAAGTTGTATTTTATCCTAGTCAACTTGTCATTCCTTTGTGAATAGGGTATTTAGGCTTCTATTTTCTTCGCAAACAAGCCCAACACGTCTTGAGTACGGCGTATTGTACGAAGTCGAGGCTAATGCATCATGGCAGCTCTGTTTAAAACAATAAGTTATTAAATGTGCCCCCATCAACAGGATGTTTCGGGGGTGACTGCTCTTTCAAAGCTAAGCTGAAGTCGACCTTAAAACGTGATTATGCACATTGTTTACAGAGATTAGAAATAGGGAAATTGAGTTCTTATAAACATATGCAAGGTTTCGTATTAAGCGGAATTAGCAGTAACAGGAGTGCTAAATGCGATTTTAGCAAGGATGAAAGTTACTGCATTATGAATGGCCTCAGGCTCAGGACGATGTGATAGCATAAGCTTGGTACCGGTACTTGAAAGCTACGTTTTTCATCACAGTTTTTCATATGACGAGTTGGAATGGTCTTAACTTCATGTCACTGTACACACTTATCGGCACACGCGGGATATTTCATGCAAAAATAAAATGAGCACCGGTCTTCCTAGGATGTGACTGGCATCTTCTTGTTGTTGTTACTATTATCTGATAAATTTATTTGTTACATATCGCGAGCGTCATTCTAGTAAATATTAGTACTGCAGCTGTTCGACCAACATGGCTGGAATCTCCAATCAGATCTGCAGATTCTGTTTCAGAAGCAGAACTTCATTAATCCGCTTGGCGAATTTTCATCGTCCTTATATGTCATACTTGAATTACCACCCGAGAGAACTTAATTCTTGTGATTCAAGTGGATCTTCATTAAGTTTACGTGTGCGATGTACCGGAAAGATATCAAATAACAAAAGATCATATGGTGTTCGAAGTGGGCAATCGTTTACAACAAACCAGGCAACAGAACAATTTGTTCAATGGCTGATGCCAGAGGAGAGAAAAGCACTATTTCGTGCGCTTGCGAAGTATCAGACAGCACAGGAGAAGGAAGATCAAGGTGAGGTACTGCTTACATTTCTTTTCTGTCGTGTGCGCCTAAGTAACAAGTGATTGATAGTTAGTGATTAATAGGATGTAAGTGATTTAGATTTGAAAAAGATAGAGGTTTTTGTCAGTCATTTAGTGTTAGAGCTGACTTGCATTCAAAACACCAGGCCTATCTTGCATTTTGTGGCGATGTGTACATCATTTGAAAATCTTAAACTGGAAATTATGGATTATTTGTAGGCAATGCAAAGCGGCGATCTATTGTTAAATATTAGTGTCACTTCCTGTGGGTTTGTAACTTTGTAGGCCTATATGATCTTTATTATTTAGCTATTTTGGCTTCGACAGTAACGCCACGCCTACAAGTACAAGTGAGAGCATCTGATTTTACAACTGGACGGAGCAAGTTTTTCACAGATGAAATGTTACCATTTAAATCTTCTCTTCCTGTCAATGTATTAGTCACTTTATCAGGAATAAAACATTTGCATTGTGTGAAGTGTGCGGGAAACAATAAAGATCACCAAAAAGGACAAACTTCGTACTTTCTATGCATATTCTCTCCGCATAGTTCATAACTTATACTTACACTGGAATATTTTCTGAAGATGTAAAAAGTAACATAAACAAAACGAACATGTTATCCTCCCAAGTATGTTCTTACTGGTTATTTCATAACTTTAATGTACATTTGAATATTTTCTTAAGATGTAAACCATACATAATATATACTAACCATAATACTTTAACAGTTGTACTATTTATTATATACACTGTTTCTTTCCTGTAGCTCGTGAAGACAATAAGCCCCCGTCACTCTACCAATTACAACTAGGTATGTGTTGTGTTGGAATTGTTGATAATGTTTGTAACCTAGCTAATATGCCATATATAGTATTATGTTAGGTGTTATATACTTCAATGGTGGACAAAAGTGATATATATTAACTTTTACAGTAGACCATTTATATTATTTTTTGCCCAAGTTATAGTAGCTTTCAACTTTTTTGGTCAAAAAGGATAATTGGTAAATGTAACTGGAAATTGTCTGTCAAGAATTTTGGATATAGTCTTTTTGCTGATATTGCATTAAAGATTTATATATGAACAAGAAATGTTTTACCCATTATCCATGTAAATCATAGCCTGCTGGTGTCCTGACTACATGAAAATACAGGATTAACGCCTTGGAGCAAATACTGAATACCTTACAAAGTTAATTTTATGACTGGATTCTCTCATTGACTCAGTTACTTAAGTGAGTATCAGACATGGAGAATTATATATCTGAAAGTCGCTGAGCAGGTTAGTGGTATTCAGAGCAAGTTCTGGGATCAAAAGATGTGACACTCAAGACATATCAGTATGTATATAACAATAGTTTTATGTGATGTATCAGTTGGTATTTGTAACAAATGTGTATATTTGCTAAATGTTCATTCCCAAAACTGGTCATAAGATTACCTACCGTGAAAGAGGAAACATTTTTGCAAAATTTTTATAGGAAAGGAGAGCAAGAAAAGACCTAGTTAAAGATCACCTTGGAAGGCACTTGCGTCAAATGGATAGAACCAAATATGATGTTGATGATGATAATGGTAATCATGATGATGATGATGATTTTAATTATGAAGGAAGGTTGAAAGAAGCAATTGAGACTAACACATATTTAAGTGATATGCCTTCTATCATTTATGTTATTAACAAACATGTAATCTGTAAACACATTCATTCACAACCTTTTTCTGATCAACTAACAAGGAGGTCTAGACACACAGAAGCAACCTGTAAATCTGTTTTTTTCCATAGCTTGTCCTAGTCTTATACCTTGGTAGATATCTTGTGCAAGGACTAAAAGTGGAGCTTATGAATCTTATGAGCCGAGAAACTAACCACTTATTGGTGCAGTCTGCGTAAAAGAAGGACAATTTTCCTGGAGCGGTGGTGAAGCCTTGATAGTTTTAAGGGTCTTGCAAGGACACTCTGCATATTATCCTTAATTTGCCCTCTCCATTTTAGTTGTCTTTTGCAATGCAGTCCCATTCATTGGGTTTGGATTTCTGGATAATGCAATCATGATATTAGCAGTAAGTTGCATTTATTTATTTATTTTTAGTTTTCATGATTGTTCAATATGTTTGAATTTTGAATTTGTGTACCATCAACAAGAGAGGATTTCAAAAAATCTGTTCAGAAAAAGCACTAGAGAAATAGAAAATATGTCACCAACAGGGCTGAAACCCATGACCCATATTATAATGGGATGGCCTTCACCAAGTCTAGGTGACCTCCAATGTTAACATACTCTTTTTTTCTTGTCATAACATTAGCATCCAATCATCCCATGTTGGACATTGACATCCAGCTTGACGTAATTGACGACAATCGGATGCTAAAAGAAGGAGAGATTAACACCTTCCACTGTCATGAAAATTTGACCACTTTCAAACTGAAGCTATATATGGCATTCAAGTATAACAAGAACTTTGCCCCATTTCCATATCCAAGCCCATTTCTTGATGAGAGTGAACCTCACATAGATGATAATATCTCTTAGGTAAGGAAGAACCATGTGTCAGTTCTTGACCAAGTAATTTCTCAAGACTTTAAAAAGAAAAAAATTAAATTTAAAAAGTAAAATTTAAAAAGCACTATTGTTTATCACAAATCTGTTATTCCTCTCTGCTACCAATATGCCTCCGGAGGACAATGTAATTTAAGAACAGTTGATTGATTTGGTACATGTTGAGGATGCAGTTATCAATGAATTACTCTTTGGTCTATAATAAACAGGGGGTGTTGGGTTGGAGGGGAATGTTTATTAATTTTTGGAATCTTCCCACCCCTCAGAGCTTATTAGAACCCCCATTTATTAATTTTGGCTAATCAGCTTTGTTGCTGTTAAAAGGAACATTTTGAAGGTTTATTTGATTATGATTTTTAAATGGTAAAAAGATTTCAGAGGCTAAAATATGCCTTGTGATGTTTTCTCTGTTTTAATTTCATTTTACAACTATCTGATTTTCTTCAAAAATTGATTCCAACTTGTCATTTTTGGAATACTGAAATATTTAAATGTTTACTTAATAACATTTTTGTCATACTACCAGAAATCTTTGAATTAGCCCAAGTCAAATAACTCCATTCCTAAGGAACAAGCTTTACCTTTTCCAATGCACATGAGCCTCTGTCACCATATAGCCCAATAAGGGCTCCTTATGACAATGCAATTAACAGCTCATTGGAGGACTAACATCTTACAATGTACTTGTGTGAAACACTCTTTTGGTTTGTTTGTTGCTAAACAAATGAAAGGGACCTCATCTTAGCTCATGTTCAAAGTGAGTACATTTTAAGATCTTGCCCAATAGTCTGTTAATTGCATAAAATTCTCTTTTTCAATGAGTGGAAAGTTATTTTGACATTAAAGTGTTATGCGTTTAATGTTCAAAAGGCCAGAATATTGCTTATTTAAAAGGAACAAGTATAAAGATCAATTGATATTGAAGAAACCTTGATGATTATGATGATATGATGATATTGGTGATACTGGTGACATGGATGATGATGATGATGATGATGATGACCATTATGATGATGGTGGTGGTGGTGATGAAATTGATGATACTGATGGTGATTACAATTATTTGTCATCTTCAAATTTATCTGCTTTTATAATAATATTATCATTACTCTGTTCTGAAACTTGTTTTGTTTTGGGGGGCTAAAACGTAGTGCCATGTTATGCTGAAGGCACAACACATTGATTTGATTCTAGAACAGTGATTCTCAAACTTTTTCTAATTTTATAAAGTGGTAGTTTCTTGGTGATCTAGGGCCCTTTATAAAGTTAAGAACAATTAGAGTGAACCCTCAAATAAGGCCCTAGGGCTTCTGTGCATGATGAAATTTGTATTTGGGGGCTTATTCATCAGTTAGCTTCTTGGAGAGTAGCCGCTGATCGGCAATATTAACAATAGGAGCCAGGTTTTGAGTTATGGGTTCAATCATGTCCAATTAGTATCTATTATTCTTAAATTGGCTTAAGATAGATGGTCAATGGATGGTGGTTGTGTATTACAATTCATTAATTGGCATATTCTTAGAAGAGGGTCATCCACTTCGTGTGTCTCCACCTTAACAAGCAACCTCATTCTTCAAGTGTTAATTACTGTACCTAATGCAGTCAAATGACAGCTCTTTGTAACTCTGGTACACAAATGCCTACAGACACATTCTTTTTTGAAAAATATACAACTTTAACTAAACTCAATCAAAATTGTTCTCTTGCAAAGTATATAATAAGAAATGGCTATATATTTTTTTCTGCCTTGGAATCTTTTATATATTCAGGATTTTGTGATTCTTTTAAGGTTTCATCACAATATTGATACTCTCTGATCACTTTAATCCACTCCATAGGATCAAATCCACTTGAGTTAATGAGTGTTCTGCAATTTAGAACTATCATTGACTTATCTACAAACACTTGTTTTTTTTGCTTCACCTGCTTACCGTAAATGTAGTTAGTTTGACAGATGTAGCTAGATGGTGGATATGGACAACCAAAATCTCTACCCTGGTTAGAATTAGAGAAGCCAATCAAATTTACACCACAGCCATTTGAAGAGATTTTAGGACTGAGAAAATATCTGTTGCAAGACTAGCCTTGGTTATTGTAACTATTTAAGAGTTACTATGGGTATCTGATACTGTTTTATGTCTATCATCAATGTGTTACATTGGTAAGGGTATTTTTTGCTTTCGGTGGAAATGCTCATAACCCATTTCTGTACAGCGTTTTATATTTATTATATATGACCAGCAGGGGGTAAAATCCACCCTCCCTAAAATTAACTCGAGAGCAACTAGAGACTTGAAAGTTGGTGGACTTATAGAAAATCCTATAAAGTTTTAGAAGAAAGCAAAACAGTTTGAAAATTGAAAGTTCTAATGACATCAGAACTTTTTCTGCAAAGTTTAAAAAATCTGGAAAAGTCAGTTTTTTCTGTGAGTCCTATATTGAAGATAGAGATTTATTTGCTTAATTAAGAATTTTGATGCTAAAAATAGAGTTTTTGTCATTTTATTCAATATTCAGGTAGTTGTACTTTGTAGTATGGACCAAGATTGATTAGGAAAGTACCAAAATTTAGAAAAAATGAAATTGTTTTAAAAAGTGAAAAATATATAACTAATAAAGTGTAAAACCCTGTTGGTTTCTTATAGGTACAATTAAAGTAAAGAGATTCCATGAAAACCAACATAAATGCAATTATATAAATCTTTACAACTAATTTTGGCTAATGTTAGCTTATTGAAGTTTTGTTTTGTATTTGTAAAACCCACCAAAACCTTCATCTTCATCAATGTAGAAGCTGATTACATTTTGGTCCCATAAAGGTACTTATATTTGTACTCATATGTGTGCTTATGTTTATTTATTTTGTTCCTTCCAGTGTTAGTTAGAATGGGTCTGAGAAAAGGTCCAAAATCTGGGTGTACTTGGTTTTAGAAATCGGCTATATCGGGATGTTTTGGGTGAGGTTGATGCCAAAATTTAGCCAACATGTATTTAAAAGATAAGTAGTATAAGTCACAAAACACTAACTTTCTACAAGGTACTTTACTAGAGATATTTAGAGAAGTTTGGCTCCCATAATAAACAGGATTAATTGATATACCAGGAATATAATGCATTTATCCTTGGTTGTCAAGGTAGTCCACTACCTTGAGTTGACTAATTAATTGTACTCAGTTAACTTATAATCATTTCTTTGTTTCAGGGTGACTACATTGATAAAACAATAGGAATAACGTTTGGAATTTCAACAATGGCAGGTAAATTCATTGGTGTACTATATTTTTCATGATTATCTACATAACAATGGTAGTATGTAAAACTCTTTTAAGTCTTGTTTTTCTTTATAGGGCTTCGGTCAACAGCCAATTTATGCCTTGCACCCCTAAAAGTTTGGCATGTCTTTGCATCCTTTAAGCTTCAAGTACTTATTTATTTCAGAATGAATTTATATAAGAATTTCTTTCAATAAATATATAAACAGAGGTGAAACATGGATAAGGAAATATTAGAGCATATCAAAATTGCTTAAGCAGTGAAAAATCTGCAATTTTTTACCCGTGCTGCAATTTCTGCAAGTTATAGTGCTAATTCTTTTAAATCTCCATAATCCAGGAACGGGATTTTGTTCAATTAAAGCAAGACTTGCATAATACTTTCCTGAACTTTAGTCAATTCTTTCAGTAGGGTGATTAACAAGGGCATACGTCATCAGAGGGCCATGCTAGCAACTTTTTCAGTACGGTGAATAATACAGGGCATATGTCAACCAATGGCTATGCTAGTAACTCTTTCAGTAGGACGAATAATAAGGGCATACATCCAGAGGGTCATGCTAGTAATTTTTTAGCAGGGTGAATAATGCAGGCCAAAAGTCAGCATTGGGCCATGCTAGTAACTCTTTCAGAAGGGCGAACAATGCAGGGTATCGGTAAACAGAGGGCCATGCTAGTAACGTAAAGTTTCACAACTGTGTTGTATCGAAAAGCAAAGCAATATACGGGGCTTCCCAAAAGCGGAAACTAATGTCACTTCCCTGATTCAAATACGTTCTTCTTCTTCAGGTGCCTTGCACGATGCCCATATCTTGCTCCTAGTATTGGCCATGGTAACAACAGAGCCATGACGTTTGATGATGATAACAATGATGCTGATAATAATGATGATAAAAATGATAATGGAGATAATATAAATAATAAAGAGATGCTGCTGACGGTGATGACAGTGATGATGATGATGATGATGATGATGATGATGGTGATGGTGATGGTGATGGTGATGGTGATGGTGATGATGATGATCATCACGATAAGAATTATGCCTAAAATGTTCATTAGAAACGGTGCTGTTATGAAGATGGTCCTCATTTTCCGATCGACTGAGGTTTCCTTCGTACCCCACCCTTGTTGGCCGAAAACGAGTTTCTTGATTCCTCCTAGAGTGCTTGTGATTCTCCCGAATCCGTCATAGTGCATGCTGTATAAATTCTTTCTTTCTTTAATGACGTATAAAATGGAGGAGGCTCTTAACGTAAGATCCATTGGTTTGTACATGAAATATCACTGCTTTGGTGCTCCTGTGAACACCGAAAAATTTCCCTCCGTAAATGATAGTTGCATAGCTCTAGATTCAAATAATGAGCAAGATTCGGTAACAAACTAAAAAATCAGATAGAGAGATAGTGGTGCCTTCATCATTAATTTAGCTATTTTTCCCCCACAAAATATTTACAGGCCCTTGCAATGACATCCAGTGTCAAAGTTGTACCCTTACAGTTATGTTCATCGGCGTTTAAAATTAATGAAAGCCTGCTTGAATCAGTGATGTAGTACAAGGTACACAATTATCGATGATTTTCATATCTGTTTCTATTTAGGACGTTATATGATGAGTTTGGTGTCTCTCCTCTTAGTTTCTTTGTTGTATAGAGAGACCTAAAGCTTTTCCCGTTAAGCTACTTAAAAGGTTTAAAGGAATGGTTAAGTGTGCTGTCTTAATACTGTTAAGTCCTGTATCGTTTCTGGACTGCGACCTAAATATACGATACACATTGTAGATTTGTTAGCGTAGAGTATGACTCATAGGAAGACGAGGTTTTTACGCCATTCGTTTAATCTCTTACTTTAAGAAAGTAGCATTTTCTTGATGCCTTTCCTACACTAAAAGACTTAAATTCTATGTCTAAAAGACCTAACTTCAATGTCCATCAAGAGACCCCTGTGGTGAATTTGTAAATCGGCATAGCGATGGATTAAGAAACAGGCGATCAATGTTTGGACTATTGCTACAAAGACGCATACAGGATGCAGTTGTCATAACAACATTTCTGTTTTGAGTTGAAACTTGTTGTTTGTCAACACAGAAATAGAACCGATTCCCTCTTTCATGCAAAATGACTAAGAAGATCAGCTTGTTTTTAGCAGGAAACTCGAAAAATTAATGAAATAGTTCAAAAGCATCAGGTAGGTATTATTTTGTGGAAGAGCGTACGTTGGTCTTGACATGTTTAGATGGGAAAGGAGTTAGTGCATGGAGTGGAGTGGAATGATTGAATCTATGTTGAGTAAACAGAATGCAAGCAAGTGGAACGCAGTGGAATGTCGGGGAAGTGATCGAAGTGGAAAGGAATGGAATGGAGTAAAATGATAGTAGAATGCAGTGAAGTGTAGTGGAGATGAGTGGATTAGAGTCCAACTGAAGGCAATGAAGTGGGGTGAAATGAAGTTTTGTGTGGTGGAGTGGAATGGAGTGGAGTGTTGTGCAGTGGAGTTGAGTTGAACGGAGTGCTGTGCGTTGAGTGGAGCGGAATGGAGTGAAATGGAGTGAATGGAGTGGAATGGAGTGTTGTGCAGTGCAGTGCAGTGGAATTCCGTGGGCTGGAGTGTAGTGGAAGGGAGTGAAATCGAATGGAAGGGAGTGGAGTAGAGTGGAGTGGAATGGAAGTCAGTGGAGTACAGTGAGGTAGAACGGAGTGGTGTGGAGTGAAATGGAATGGAACAGAGGTTGTGAGGTGATTGTCTGAGTACGTGAGTGGGTGCGTGCATGAATTACTGAGTTGAATAAAAGACTGAGTGAGTGGACTTGGAAAGCAATTTATGGAGGAAGTGAATACGTGGCAGTTGATACATTTCTCAGCTTGTAAATTTTTTTGAAGCTATTACCATATACAGCTGATTTTTAGGATATGATCCGCATGCAAATTGATTTGGTGTATGGTGATTTTTACCTGTCAGAATTGCTTTACCCTTGCGACTGCACTGCTTCCTTACATCTTCAAATCCCAGAAATGCAAGTAGAATTGCTACAACGAGAAGTATGTCACACAGGGCCCTTTTTGCTTCTAGATTTTCAAAATGTTAGGTTTTCTGTATATAAATATATATTTTGTATAATTGAGAATTGAAATTTTTGAATTTTTGGCTGTTTGATATTTTTTGTTTAATATGAATTAGAATCAAAAGAAACCGTAAAACGAATAAATAATTTATATGATGATATGATCTATTTGACAATTCAATAAATGAAGTAAACGTGGGCGGTACTGACTCAGTTGACAATTCTCTGACAGTTTCCAAGAGGTTCGAGGACAAATAAGAAACAGTTAAACGGATTCCTCGCAGCTGGCGGTTGTGATTCAATGACCCTAGGGCATCCATTGTACTACGGTTGGCAGTGTCTGAACTTCAAGGATCAAACCCCTGCTACATGTATAGTCAAAGAGCCTAGTTTAGTAGCAGACGTACTTCTATCATCAGTTTTATTTCATGCGAAACGATAGTCGTTATCTGGACTGGCTGCCGAGTCGAGGAGCGTAAAGGTTGGTACTTGCTGCCTCCTTTCCTGTACAAATACAGGCACGTTCCTACGGTCCTTTTCAATTTGTCCATATTATCCCCTATTTGTGAACGGCAAGCTACCGATTATGAAGACCAAAGATCAGATGAAATTATTTTGGGTAATTTCCATCATCGTTAATTATTTACCGAAAGTTTTACAGCTATCAGATTAACATCCTTTCGTTATAGCAACCTGGAGATCCATTCAGTCTTAAGAATTTTAGAGAAAGACTTTACTAATAGTGTTATCGTGTGGTACTAGGCCTTTGGCTTTGTTACTTGGTCGTTAATACACTCTTTGAATTACCCACCAGTGTGTCCCATGGTGATCTACATTATATAAAGATAGATTAGTTATAGATGTGTCCTGTCAGCTGCAACGTGTGAAAACTTCAAAAGATTTAACCTATTTTTTATTTCACAGCTGCCGCATTAGGAAACCTCATTTCAGATTTGCTAGGGATTGGGTGAGTTCCACAATTCTGATAAGAAGTTATCCAATTTCCATCCTATGATAGATACAGAATTAATTGTAAGTACGTTGAGGTGTCGCTCTGCGGTAGTGGCTACAGAAGCTACTTGTTTGCGATTTTCTGGGCGTTAAATGTTTTTTTCGGCGTGTTCTACACCCTATTTTAAAGTGCCCCATTAAGTAAGGCTCCTCAATTAACGAAGTTAAAGATAATCACCTTTATTCTGGATATTCTGGCTCGTAGAATGGCGTTTTAGCTGCTAGTTCTACACCTTTACTCGTAATCCCTTTGTTTAAGTGCCCCATTAAGTAAGACTCCCCACTAAACGAAGTTAAAGATAACCCTTAGCTTGTGCCCGTTGGCCGCCAGATAAAAATGTATGGAAAATTTGGAGAACCTTTGAAGAGGCGTTGTCCAATAGATATCCACTATTTCTACTTTGAATAAAAGAAACGCCGATGTTCCTATTGCGGATGTTGTCTTACGTGGACTGTTAGCTCGTTGTTGTTTTCATTTCCCAAACCCGCGGTTTCAAAGTGAGTGAACTTGTTCCGTCTGTATCATTGTAGGGGATATTCCAATTCTGAAAGGGAGATGAGACCTTTGAATTGTTTTATTATGCGTGTTTTGCATATGATCACGTGGTACTCATCACATAACCAGATAAACCCTTGTGTGTATACAGAAACGTTGAATTACGCAGTAGTTTATAAGCTGTATTGTGGGTTGACCTAGCTTTGTCTAGAAAGTATACATTCGGAAACATCCTTAATAAACTGCTGACCAAGTTTTTATGCTAACGTAATTCAATTGTCAGCGCTCACATGTACCAATGGTGGTTGGTCATCAACTTGCGAAGCATGATGGGAGCCCTTCGGTCAAGCGACATTTTGTAGAAAGGCTCGTCCATTAACGTTGAAATGGATGTCGATGTCCACCTGTGGATGATTTGGAGCTAATGTGGTGACTATAGATATAAATTATGTTAACGTCGTGGGTCGCGTAGCTCAGTTGCTAGAGCACACGCCGCAAATGCGTGCGTCATTGGTTCGTGTCACGGTGGTGACTGTTTTGCCTTTTCAAAACTTGATTTCAAATTTTAATTGGCCTTTCCTGCTTTTCTGGAGAGTTCCTCTACCGAGAAAATTTTAAGGTGTGCCAGATACCTAAAACATGAAATAGAACTATGGGAACTACTGGAGCCATGCGTATTGCCTTTGGGGATGCTTTGCAACTTACTGATAGTTTTGCGACTGTGCTATCATGTAGACTATATTCATAGTGCCCAAGTTCACAAGCAATGGGTGGTAAACTCCAGATGGGTCACGGGTCCGAAATCGATAGGTTCCAATGTGAAGTGGGGTCGTTTAATATAGCGGTAACAAGGAATTATCAAGCATTGTTTGTGTTTTCAATATGCATAAATGCATGTTGATCACCAGATATAGACGACACCAAACAGAACCAATAAGAAGTGCAAAGAATCGAGAATCAGTGCGCTATTTATCAGCTACGTTAGATAGAGCAGGACTCACTGAAATAAGAAAATTCGGGTAGAGTACTCTTGACTTTGGGTTCTGTAAAACAGCAAAGGTGGAGCTCAGATTCAAGCCGCGTGTTGTTACAAGAAGCATATAGGATGTTGAGGCCACTCCTTCGCCGTCATATTAGCTAATCCTCCTGGCTTTACTC
>JAAAKM020002663.1:0-13234 GCA_010016025.2 Alatinidae sp. Z8VKAUB7J3 | reverse complement strand
ACCATATACTTGTAAAAAGACCTTGCGTTTGAGTAGTTAAAGGGAAGTAAGGCTGTACTCGGAAATAAGCTAATTGTAGTGGATGTTTCTTTAAAAAGAGTCTAACAAGACGAAAACCTTTCCCAGTATAATATCGTGCAAACAATGTCATAATACACCTGAATCAATTTGACCTTTGTACCCCTTTGGACAATATCCAGACACTCCCAGTTTCTAGTGTAAGGAATATATTTATCCAACTGCTTCCTGTAAAGAATGACGTTTCCATTATCTCACTTTAAATAATGGCGGTGTATCTAGTTCCCCTGCAAATAGCTGCTGATAGATCATAATTTACGATGAGTATTACAAATCTGATTTAAGAAGCAAAAGAGGGAGTGGAAGAGGAAAGGGAGCTTGCTATGAGAGTCCGTTGCTATATGCAAAGGCAATGAAAATGGGGAAGGCTGCCATTTTCGCGAAGTTTGCTTTCCTGAGAGCAGGCGCTTACATGATGAAGAATGGCTTGATCTGTGAAAGCCCATGAACATTGACTTTATCGTGCCCTACCTTTCGGCCACTTAATGTAAAATAGCTACAAATATAGTTTCTCCCCTTCTTGAGCAATACTTAAGGGACACAGATGCTGAGTAGTAAAGTTTTGTCAAGAAGGAAGAAAGATACTTTCAAAGGGCCTTGTACAGACTGATTGTCTGGACGGAAATCCTGTCTTAGTCAGGTCACATGGCGAAGAGAGGCTGATCTCCAAAACTGCGTAGAGCTGGAAATCAATATCCGCCCGCGAAATGGGTACTAATATGGAAACCAGAGAAATGGAATACGTTGTCATCGACCCTCTCCATAGATCAGCTGGTAATGCAACAATCAGCAAAAGCGCGCATCCCGGGTTCGAATCTCGGGGGTGTCATTTTTCAATTTCTCTAGTATTTCTTCAAAATATTAAGCTATTGCTATTCGTACCTTTCGTAATTTTTTAGGAGTCCACAAATACTTATGATAAAACTTTCATGATGTTATGTCATAGATACGTACCTGTGCTGCTTGAGATCTAAAAAAATTATGTCCTCACAACTGTTCTTAATTAAGCTGCAGTTTTCGTTATTTTCCTACACATATTATACGCCTTGGGTCATAGAATTTATTATACGGCTGTTTGATTAATATTGTAGATAAATGAGCTGAAAAGTACATACGTATTTACACGCGTAGGGTGGAATGAATTGGGTGTGACCGACCTACGTCTTGAGTTTTGGTGTCCTTTTCCTCTCGTGGAAGTAAATCGTTAAAGTCACATAAGTAAATATGCGTGGATTGCTAACAATACGAAATTGGTTAATGTGTTCATTGAAATGGTTACCTTTCTCTTTCGTTAAATGATCGGGAAAGCATTATGCTTGATTGAAGAGTAAATTACACTGAAGGAACGTAAGTCTTTGATTTCATAACAATCTCTCTACACACATTTAGATGACGATGATAATGATGATGATGATGATAACGATGATGATGATAATGATGATGATGATGCTGCTGACAATGATGATGATGATGATGATGATGGTGATGTTGACAATGATGATGATGGTGATGATGATGATACTGATGATGATGATGATGATGATGATGATGATGATGATGATGTTGGCAATGATGATGATGGTGATGATGATGACACTGATGATAACACTGCTGATGTTGACAATAATGCTAACAATGATGATGAATGATGATGATGTTGACAATGATGCTGACAATGATGATGATGATGATGATGATGCTGCTGACAATGATGACAATGATGATGATAATGATGATGATGATGAAAATGATAATGATGATGCGGTTTTACGCCTTGTACTCTCCTTTACAGGGGTTAGGGCGGTGCCAACAAGTATGGGACATTTGTTGGAATCTTAGAGCACACTAAGATCGGATGCCCTTCCTGTCGTCATCAATGGCCTTTGGGGAATCAAGCCCGTTACCTCTAGCATTGCAGGCAAATGTATTTATCCACTGAACCGCGGCCGCTCTACACTTAGATGCCATTAGAAAATATAATTTTGAGTCCGGAACGTAGGTAGTTTCTTTACATGGCTAGTTTGGTCTTTTTCGATTGAAAAGTGCTCCCTTCATATTATTTTCGACCCCCCCTCTTGAGATCATCGACGATACGCCTCCGGTATCCCCTCCCTAATTACGTAATGGGTGTTCATTATAGAATCAAAATAAAAGACTCCTTCAGTAGGCCATCAGAACCTTCTGTATAAAGTATCTTTGTATTGTAAGTAAACGCCAAGGAAACATACTTCGCCAACGCTTCGTCTGATTTGACAAAGCCTGTTGTCAGTCTAATGACACTCTCCGTGAGTATGTCTAAAATCAGATCAGGGCAGATGCTTTTCAGCAGCGCGTTTCCATTTCAGGTCACATACGTTCCATTCCACATCCAATGTAGGATTCTTTTTTTGCGTCCTCTTGTCCTTTCCCCCTAAGCAATTAACATACCAACACAAAATCTTAGGGAAAATAAAGGTACCATTATGGAAACAAGGTCTTCTGAACCTTTTTAATGCTATTCCTGCCAACTTTATCAGTAGGGGTTTTTTGAGCACAATTTCTTTGTTTTTAATTACTGATCTTTTATATCTTATATCTTTAAAGTAACTTGTATATTTTTTGTTTAATTTTGTAAAGTAATTTATATCTTAAAAATTGTAGTTTTAACAATATTTTTCTGTAGTGCGAAATAAAAAAATAAATACATATATACACACAAAAATCAACAAGAACATCCCATTAATAACTGTTTACACAAAAAGTTACGTAAAGATATTACCTTGACTGGACTCGTGTAATCTTCCTTGTATGTTGTTAAGTTGTCATCTTTGTCATATCGTATTAGCCTCCCACGCCCACGGGCTGCAAACCATATAGCACAACCAATGCTGTCATCAAGCACGGTCTCAAGTGGGTACACTGTGTGTCGAATCCTTTGTTGCCTGCAATGGCAACGCGAAGTTATTGAAGTTTACTATTTCATAGTTAGCTTGCCTTAATATTCGCCATATACGAAGTACTCTTGGGTGCCTAATAGACGTCCGCCCTCGCTAATTAATATTTCAAAAATTTTCCACCCGGGACATTCTTATTCCAAGCCCCCCGCCTATTTAATTTTTACGTAATCTCCCACCCATAACAGTTTTTGAGGAGGTACTTTGGCGGGCAAGTAGAAAATGTCTTGATTAAAATATGAAAATCACACATTAAAAGATGACGGCGACCTTTTACGAGGCTCGGAGAAGTGTGAAGGCGAACATTACACATGTTAGCAATAATACTGTCATTGAACAGGAGGACGAGGGGAACATTTTTAAAATCTTGGAAGCCATGTAGGAGACTGCCATGACTTCGAATAACTGGCTATTGTTTGTGTTGTATTACCCTACGTTTAGGGAGTTGCAGTTGATTCTAAACATTGATTCTTGACTTCCTTTTTGGTCATTTTCCAACCCCCCGTCTATTCCACCCCCCGTTCATTAAATTTTTGGTCTTTTTCCAACCCCATGTTTATCCCATCCTCCGTCTATTAGGCACCCAAGAGTAATAATGCACTCGACGCACTTTGAGCTATTACGTGCCAAAGTTGGTCTATCCCGTATTGGCGATCGGGTACGTCTTCCGTATCCAATGTTGCAAATACTTTCAATTCAAAGTCAAGGATGACGAAAAAGTAAAATCTTTATTCTAAAGGTTTAAGTTTACTTGGGGAGGGAGGAGGGTATTAAAAGTGGAAACGGAAAGGATGTGTTTAAAATTTCAATCCCAAACCCAATCAATGAATAGGTAAGCAAAGCCATGGAGATCTAAATATTTATCATGTGATAACTATTTGATGTCCATGGCAAAGCATAGCAAACCACGCCATTTCAGTATTGTTAAATGTTTTATCCTCCTTCACTGTTATGAAGCGTTTCAATCCATGAACACATCAGTTGTATTTGTCATTTTTAGGTTACGAATTTGACCAATCAGGCACTACATCTATGCTATCATGTAACTGTATCCAAATACATTATATCTACCCAATACTTGGACTTCAAGCAAAATAGTCCGTCAATTTAGTATGCCTGATGTACGATATTAAAACCAAATAATACAGATTTACCTGCATTCCTGAAGTTCATCCAAGGTAACATTCACCTGTTAAAAAAGGAAAACGAATGATAAAACGGTCGTATATCGATGAAATACTACACATTGGTATTAAAGTATTTTCCCCGAAATCTAGTATTTGATATAGAGGCCATTAGATATTTGTCTTCATCGAGAAGAGAGGATTTGAAATGTTAGTTAGAAAAGAACGCTGGAGAAATAGAAAAGAATGTCACCACCGGGTATTGAACCCGTTCCTATTTCTCTAGTGTTCTTTTCTAACTAACATTTCAAATCCTCTCTTCTCGATGATACTTTCTAACTTTAATAGGCTTTGGATTGATAATGGGCCGGACGGCAGTTCTTACTTGGTCAAGTCACATGGCGCAGAGCGGCTGGTCTCCAATTGCGTTGAGCTGGATGTCGATATCTACCGGTGGATGATTGGGAGCTAATGAGGCGACTAGAGAAATTGAGTATGTTAACATCGGAGATCATCTAGCTCAGTTGGTAGAGCACACGCCGCGAAAGCGTGGGTCACGGGTTCGATCCCCGGTGGTGACATGCTTTTCTATTTCTCTAGTGTTCTTTTCTAACTAATATTTGCCTTCCGTAGTATAAAGTAGCAATCTCAATGCCAGATATAACAGTAAAACAATATTTAAGTTAGATATGAGTATGATAGAGCTATAAAACAATAGTTAAACTATGATCACTTTGATTGTAACTTTCCTATTATAACTGTATATCCACTGTGACTCCGAAGGAAACCCAGTAATCTTAAACAACCAACCAGTCAATCAACCAAACAACCAACCAGCCAATCAACCAAACAACCAAACAATTAACTTCCTAACTTACTAAACTAACTCACTACCCAATCTATATCTAACTAACTAAATAACTATATTACTAACTTAATACCTAACCCGTGACACACGATCGTCCCACCTCGATGAACTTTCAAACTTTCAATGGGCTTTTGACACATGGACGGACCGGATGGCAGTCGTTGCTTGGTCAAGTCACATGGCTCAGAGAGGCTGCTCTCAAATTGCTTTGAAGTGGATATCGATGTCCACCGGTGGATGATTGGGAGCTAATGTGGCGACTAGAGAAATTGAGCACGTTAACATCGGAGGTCACCTAGCTCAGTTGGTAGAGCACACGCTGCGAAAGCGTGAGTCACGTAGTCGATTAGGCTTTACGTCATCTACACAATGATCCACAAACCTTGTGATACTTAAAATTTCCTTTTTTTCTATATTTAAAATATTTAGTTCAACAAAATATTAATGTATCGCTTCTTTCTTCCAATCTCTTTTAATCCCTCCTACTTTGTCACGTACCCCCTTTATTTATAGATTAATGAACATCCCGATTACTTTCTACCTCCCCGCCCTTTCGTGACGTGTTCGCTCATTCTCAGCTCAGTTCAAGAAGGGTTTTGCTTCTTACAATATATAACTTCGCTGCAATGTAAAATGGAGCAGTTTAAATTTAGGATTTATACGTCACACAGTTACGTACTTTAGTTCCTTATAACAAATTATTATTCAATCTAAGGAAGCCTACTAATTCCGTAGTTTTCTTTGCCTTACATACACGTAAACCAAGGCGTTCCTCCAAGTCCCGCCAGCAGTAATACATACCTCTACAAAATTCCAACACCTTCTTCGATTTAGCTCTCTCAAACCAGCTCGTCCAGTTATTCGATCAGGAACATCATATTTCTGACTATCTGGGAGGCAGTTCGCTTGCAATCGCTGACGTCTCTTATTGTTCAGGCTTTGCTTCTCCTTCTTCTCAAATGCGACGTTAATCAAATCAACAGCCACTTCTTCAGGTAAGCATCTGCAGCCAATAGTAAATCACATGACAACAGGACTTTATAGCTACACAAATGACTTCTTATCAAATCAGTGTTAGCTAACATGTAAGCTGACTCAAATTCACCTTAAGTCAAGCAAGAAATAATGCTCTTCTACTATGATTAAAGATACGAATGCGAGGAATGAGGCCGAGCTTGATTTTGGAAAACGGTAAAGACGTATTACAATAAACGTTGAGCTTCATGAATCTTTCCGTCAATATACACTACATGTAAGGACAGACTTTACTAGCTTTGCAATTTTTCTCATCAATGTACAGCGCCTTACCAAAATCCAGGTTTGGTTTCCATACACTTAAACCTGCCTTGGCGTCCTGGACGTTAAAACACGACGTGAACTACCATACCCTAACCACACACTATGCCTATAAAGCGCTTAATAATGTCATATGCTTCAAATTTCTGCTGGTTGTATCATTTAATCTTTGATATTGTTGCGCTTTAAATACACTTTAGGCCAAACTATTATAAAAACCTTGGCTAAAATGTCACTCTTTGTTGACAGATTTCTCTGGTGAATTTAGGTACAATTTCACCTTGAAATAATTTCAATTATTGAAAACGCGCATTTCCTTCTACTACCAAAATACCACACATCTTGACAAGAACCAAAGAGATGTAAGTGGGTTGAATGAAGCAGCAAATTGTTTGTTTGGATTATCGCAACTAAGAATAAAATCAAGGGAATGAATAACGGCCTGATCCAAATTAACCACAGGGTGTCCATAGACATTATATTTATATAATGATCTTACCACAATTTAAAAATCTTTTTAAAACAGAGCATACTTGATAGCCAAAGTAATATATACATTAGTGAATCCAAACGTATAAAGGAAAATGATAATGGCAACAACGACCAGGACGAGGACCAGGACCAGGACAAGGACCAGGACCAGGACCAGGACGGTGATTATGATAATGATGATGAAATCAGAGATGACGACGATGATTGTGACGGTGATGGTGATAGTGATGATCATGATAATGGTGATGATAATGATGATACTGATAATGATGAAGATGATGACAATGATGATATGATGATGATATGATGACGATGATATGATGGTGACTATGATGATGATGATGGTTATGATTATGATGATGGTGTTGATGATGGCCATGACGGAAAGAATGGTAAGGAAGGCTACTATGAATGCGAAAGATGCCGAGAATGATCATGGTGGAAATGGCAAGGAGAAGTAGAAGAGAGAAAAGTAGGATACTGAAGAAGGTAGAGTGAGAGGAGAGGCAGACGACCCCTTGGAGGAAAGGAGAAGAAGTGAGTCATATTCTAGTATGATATTCCTAACATCTCATGAAAATTTAAAAAATCAATAAAGAACATATGGCCACTCCGATTTCCCATCAATTCACAATTTAAAGACGCATCACTAACAATTACCATGTTGAAAGACTGTAATTACCTGTCTACTAAGGCAGCAATGAACATACTGTCGATTCCACCTGAAAAAAGAATACCAATTCGAGATTTCCTTTGTAAATCAGGATTACACTTTTTACAAGTTTCGTCACTCAAAGTACTTGAAACATTTTCTTTATCAGTTAAGTTCAGTGTGTCATCACCTTTAAATTTCCAATGTCTGGGGGTATTCTTCCTTTCAGGAACATACAAAACTCTTCGACGTACTGAGCACAACATTACGTTAATAAAAGTTTTAATGCTTTCCTCCAGCATACACTCCAGCTCCGGAAGGACACGTGAAAACATATAGTGAGCTATGAAGACCAAGACACGTACAAGAAGCATTCTTAACGCGTAGTGCAACTCTATTTTGAAAACTTTATTGATTAT
Organism: Alatinidae sp. Z8VKAUB7J3; assembly: GCA_010016025.2. Taxonomy (NCBI): domain Eukaryota; kingdom Metazoa; phylum Cnidaria; class Cubozoa; order Carybdeida; family Alatinidae; species Alatinidae sp. Z8VKAUB7J3. Next base: position 5,372 of record JAAAKM020002663.1, on the reverse strand, counting down.
AAATTTATTTAGAAGGTATTCGTATTGTTTTTCTCCCTCTGCTGGCATTGTACTTTCAAAGAATGAAGACAATACTTTATCCTTATGTATCCAACAGTCGCGTCAAGTTTTATCAAATAAAAGATCTTGGAGGACTCTTAAGTGTGGAGCTGTTAGAGCCCAGTTTACCTGTGGTTGCCTGAAACCTGCTGCTAGCAGGGAACATTTTATATTTACAATCTCCCAGATTGGATTGTCTATGTATTTCCTGGGTAACAGTGGTCTTGTGTTTAGTAAACGGTAATAGGGTTGGCATCTGGTAGGAAAAAGTCAGCTTCTCTTGCCTTATGTTTTACAGATGTCAACATCCAGCCATATTTCTTATCGTATAGCATTTGATTCCAAGAAATATCAGATTTCCCCATGGGCTTAGCTGTATAAAACAAACATTTAAACTCTTCATTATAGCCAAATAAGAAAAGCAAAACTATGAAATGCTATGGGTTTAATACGTTTGCCCTCCTTTGAATGAACGACCTTCCGGAGAAAGCAAACACAAATTATCATGGACGGGGGTACGATGATGATCTAAAAGCTGATTACCCAAAACTACACATCACTATTTTAAAAAGAGTCAAAATGTAAACTTTATTGCCTACGGAGAATTATCTCGAAGTGTCCAAAAGTTATCTCAAAGTTATTTTCTTTGAATATTATAAATGATGTACACATACTATGCATAGCCAAAAAACATGTTACCACTGGCATTCGAAATCACAATGCTCAATGCAAAAACTGTAGATCTTTAATAGGATTTAAGCAGAGAATACAATGTCAATTTTTATTGTAGTTTCATGTTTAACAATCATCAGGTCACTGACATTCAAGCATGCATCTACACTAGTCAAAGACGAAAGGATCACTATCCTTAAAATTGGTAACAGGAAATCAATTCCAATGTCGACATTTAACTAATAGCTCGGACCTTTTATTTATCAATGAATGGTCTTTTCATGCGTTAGTGATTGCTATCCTTTCTTCTCTGCATAATGGGCTTCAGCGCCTACTACTCTTACAATTTGTCACCTTCTTCCTGATGGACCGAGCTTTTTGTACGCCAGTCCCCGGTGATGTTTGTTTCCAAACATTTTTGATAACTCTGTATCCAATTTGCACTTCTCGGACCTAAAAGACATAGATCTATATATAAATAAACGCGTGCGTGTGCTCTTAGCAGACATAATGGAATTATAAATAACTTTCAAAGAGTAGAGCATTACTACGATAGCTTGCAATTTTAGGGAGGTAAGAGGTGAGAACCCACAACCTCTTATTTTGTTAATCAACACCTCAACCGTTGGACCATGTGGTCCAGAAGTTAAGGTAGACTTTTAGTGCCAGTCTTCTGCTTTCGCGGCCATTGGGAAACTAATTAATAAATATTTTATTGTGTTTCGACTTAGAATAGAATTTCGACTTTCGAATAGAATTTTATTCAATCTACTGGTGTAAGTCAATTTGATTGCTTACAATATATAGAAGGTGCATTTTCTCTTACTTTTCTTTACTGAAAGCAGTCTACAGTTACATGAAATTAATGTCCAATGATATGCGAGGAATAACATCTTTTATTAAGTGCACATTACTGTTGTCATTTTGAAAGGTAATAGCATTCCTAAGTGATGTACAAACCGACCAGAACATGCATTTGTACTCATTTTAAATCTAGAAGTAAAGGGTAAGATAATTCATGGCAAAGTTTACTCTTATTTTCAATTACTAGCACAATTATGATCATAAAATATTATGCTCAGACTTTTATTATTCGGTAGTATATTAAAGCAGCTTCTTGTAGATTTCTCATTTTTTCCTTATGTTTACAACGTATTGTTTTATGTCTCATCATTATTATTATTCTCTTTGTGTTGAAATTTATGTTCTCTTTACTTGCGTAGGCGAGTATATATATACAGGCCTATTTACCTGCCAATCTCCGAATTCACACCATCGCCCACTCAGTTGAAAACCAATAGTATCGAGTTCCTTTTTATTGTTTTAACATACATGGATCATCGCTCTCAATGTTTGAGAGTGTTTGTTGTGCAATGAGCACATTTGACCATATATGTGGAGGAAATTATGAAAATAATAAAGATTCATCAAGTGGAAATGTGATCCGCAAACTCACACTGACAATGAAATAGTAAAGAATATCAGATGTCTCTTCCATGCTAAATGAACCGTTTACAGTATTTCAAGACGTCTTTTGGGCAGAAATCGCTTACTTTCTTTTAAACAGAAAAAATATTGTTGTTTGATTATTGGTGCCCCCGTCTGAGGAAACAGCAGAGTCAGTGGTACAAATCTGAGATCCCTCTGCGTGGGTCAAAGGACCCATATGACGCGGTTTGATTTAGCCCTGCTTGCTTCTTTTCTCCTCTACCAATTCTTTGCATAGAAACAGACTATCAATGCCAGCATGTAAAGGGAAATGAAACCCCAACCTAATTAAATCATTATACGTGCACATTAGCTTCTGTCCGTTATCTGTTGATCGTCTGCTTCAAGCCCTAATCGCCTGCTTCAGAATCTTCTTGGACTAAATCTAATATGGGGGATGCAAAGAAAAATGCAGTAAGTTAAATCCAAAACAATCTATGCTACTTATAATATTTGTTTCTTTGTTTGATTACAGAGTTTGCTTATTGACTTCCTAATAGTGGCAGGCTTTGCCCATGTACAGTAATTTGGAGAAAGAGAAAACGTAACTTCGGCAATAATTGTCTATATAGCTCAGATTTAGTGTATGTTGCTTCATAGCTTTAAATTGTACCATACATTCTCTAAGGCGATGCCTCTAACAGTTGTAGCTTTGTCGAGTTAGAGGTGATAATGTTTCTATGTCTAGAAGGTATTATTATTTATTTAAACTTTTAGTGAGCTCTTTCTTTCATGATGTTGTTTTTTAACACTAGATAATTCTTCTTGCTAAATTCTGCACATCGTTAGATATCGCATATATTAACATTTTAACTTAGAAAATTGTCCTCTGTGATATTACATGGTTAAAACACTAGTATAGTTTGACATGTAAAAATGGGAATATTTATGATTTCTCTAACATTGTTCTATAACAACGCCATGCAAGAATTGGTTACGTCAGGAAATATTTGAATTTGAGGTTTAGAACCTCTTCCCTAATTTGGATTCGACCATTGATTAGAGAAGTGCTGTTAGTATGAGATTGATGAAAGACAGACCTATTTGTTTGAAAAGCATATAGAAAATATATCTTTGATGTGATTAATAATATTCTTCCATTTAGTATGTCTTTCCTATCTTTAAGCAGATCGTCCTTATTTACTTCATGGAGTTACTCGCTTCTGTCGAGATAGCCTCGTATACATCAGTCGTTCAACGACGAGGTTTTCGCTTTCAGACTTTGGTTAAATCTACCCCCACTGAGCCCATTATACCACAGTCTATTATCTTCAACGTATCTTCGGGGTAGTCTAGATTTTCTATAGTAATAATTCAATACTTTTATCATAAGACTGATATCAAAGACTAACCGTTCTAACAGATCAGTTAACATTGAGAATAGAGATCAATGTTTGTCATTTGCTTCGTGGCAAACCGTTTTTGGCAACCGTTGGCAAAACTTTGTACCAAAAATCTGCAAAAGAGAGATGAGAAAACTTTCATGATTGACTCCCATTGTGTCATAAAAATCGTAGACTGTAAAATTATTGGACATGTGTTTACTGTTAAGATGAAGAGCAATCTGTAATCTTTATGAATTTTTCTTGTTTTCTCAATATTTTATTAAATATTGGTATTTTTTGTCTACAAATTTACAAAGCTTTAACTACTTTTGACTCAGAACCCCCGGGTGGCCGATTAGATCTGGACACCTGCGAAGTGATTACCAGACAAAATCAGTGAGAGAGGGGTGGGTCTATTCTAGAAAAATGAGTTGATCCAAAACGATATTCAATTTCTTTGTCCATTTAAAGTTTATTTGCTTTATGTCCATGACCTGATTGGTCGGGTCATTCATTTGAGAAAAGACAAATGTCTACGTTTGAATTTATACAGCGATCAGTCTTTTACAAGTGTGAATCCCAAACCAAACCCATTGCCCTACCATAAATGTTTCAACTTCCTCTTAGCTGTAAAATTCTTGCAACGCTATCTTTTAAACGTCTTTGGAATAATTAAATACCTTTTAGGTCAACTCTTGAATATCACTGAATCATTGAATACCAAATTTTCCTGCTCAACCTGCGAATTCTCAGAATTTTATAAACTAAAAGGATATTGTCACTTCTTGTAAGTACATGAAACAATTTGGCATCTTTTAAGGAGCTTACCTTTCGACATACAATTGCTACCTTCATTGGTGATAAATATCTTATGTTGCAAAATTTATTGGAAACTTTACTTAGTTTTAACTTATCCTTTACAAGATTTAAGAATTGAACTATTAAACATATTCAACGTCTTTTGCATCCGATTCTTTGATATGCGAATTTTAAAATAGGTTTGAAAAAGTAACCCAAGTAACTCAAATTTGGAAATGATCGAGACAGTCATCAGCTATGTCTTTCAAATTTAAATTAAATAAATTCGTATAAGTTTCAGACAGTAAGAAAAATAAGATAATTAAGCCTCCATAGGACGTCCAGTTTTTAATCCTGCCTCGAAAAGAAAATATTTAAGGGAAAAGCCCCTTATTATCCGAAGCCATTGTGTTCTACCCTTACGTCCTCAAAGAAAGATAGTTCACTAATACAACTTCTTAAAAATCTATGTATTGTTCAGCACTTTCACAGACAAAGATCTAACATACAGTCTTTTTCCATTTTGCAGCTCAACAAATTCTCACCGGAACAGATTGAAGGTATGTTTTTAGTTACGGGTATTCCTAATACTCTAAATTAGGGGTTTTGCCTTACTAGGTTCAATTTATTTACTATTTATATTATTTAGTATTAGATAAGTAATAAGAAACATTAAATATAAATAAATAAAATATATATTGTAGATCAGAAAAAGAGTACGTTCAAGAGATTGATTACGAAGTCTCTGCTTAATGATTCTCACACTTATGACCATTTTGAAGGTTAACGATAATTTTGTATCTCTCGAATATTTCTTTAAAATTGTTAGAGTTGTTTACTTTTGAGCCATACTATTTGACTCAGGAGTATATGTAAGTAGACAATATGCCATCATATGATTTTACATTTTCTATGAAAACCTTTCTCTGAGGCATGTTGGCCATTTAAATAGAACCTTAGCGGGATATTTCAAATTTTGTGCTACAAATAACAGGCTATCATCAGTCATCTAAGAAAACATTTTAAGATAATTTTACAAAAGTTTTTAAC